>JAODAL010006939.1:0-129349 GCA_025379985.1 Phyllomedusa bahiana
AATATTGTTCCAAAAAAAACTAGTTTCCCCCCTTGCCAAAAATATGCTTTCCCCTGCGGGCAAGACCTGCTTTTTTGCCTGTGCATAGAGTAAGAAACCCTGGGATCGTTTTTCTGGAATTTTAAACCCCTTAACATTAAGGGGGAATTGAAAATCGCACCATCGTGGGCTTAACCACTTGTCTCCCACGGATAAAAGTAGGCCCCACACCAGGGGGGGTCCGGGGTGCCATCAACTTTCATAAACCTGTCTTAACAAAACACAACCCCAAAACCCCCCCTTCTAGAACTATAGGTAGGCGCAATCTAAAACCGCACACCCTTTGCTGCTTTAAACGGGCACTAGTGCTCGCTGTCCCCACCTTTGGGGTAAATCAGAACCACCTAGCACCATTTAGGGGGTTTTTTCGATTCCTTGGGAAAGGTACAGGAAAGCGTCAGGCCAGTCCCGGACTTAAGGATGTATTTACATGGTACAAACCCAAATTACTAAACAGAGCCTTTACGCGCTAAAACGTTATTACATAAAAGTCGAACATTAAAAAATAAAAAAAACCCCTAGTTTTGACATGCATTCAATAGGAGAGCCCCTAGGGAGCATCTCAAAACATAGCCCCCAAATAAAGACGAAACTGCATATATAAAAAAGATGGAATAGAAGAAATGGGAAGAAAAAAAAACAGCCCCACATCCCGAGGTTATACCTTGCCACGGGGAAGATCAGCGCGTAGCATAAGCCACCCTTTCCACCTGAACTCGATAACCAAAAATACAGTTTGTGAGTGCCCCTGATCCCTCGTGTGGACGATATTTCCATCTTACCCTTGCGGCAACCACCTTTAAAAGGTACATTGCTAAGTATCTTTATCTATTGTCATGTATCTGTGATTTTGTTTGTTGGTAAATTTTCTCTTGTTACCCCTGATGAACCCTATAAATTTTTTGGGGGGGGAAAACGGTCGGGTTTGAACAAATCACACGGGTTTTTGAATTAAAATGATACAAGGGGAACGTTTTTTTTTGTTTGTGGGTTTTAAAACAAATCCACAGGTTTCTGAACAAGATGAAACAGAACGTTTGTTTTTTTGTTTTTTTTTTTGTTTGTACATGGATAAAAAGAATGATTTTATGTGGATAGAAATTTCTCCTTAAGGTGTATATAGCACATAGGGGAGTCCCTGCTGATCCCTTTTTGGGAACTGTTTAAGGGGCGACCTAGGGTGCGCTCTTAATAGGGGGGGCCGCTCCTGTTGGGGGACTACTCCGCCGAGGGGGGCAATTTTTCAACCCCCTTGGGGCTACCACTTAAATTGGGTTTTTAATTTGAGGAACCAGATTTTTTCCTCTCTAGGGGAAAACATTTTGGTGTTTTTTGTGTGGGCCTCCATTTTGGAGGGCATTCTTTTAAGGCTTATCAAGTAAAAGTTATTTTTTAATTGGGTTTTTTTCTTCACTGTGAATTCTTGGTGAAGCTTGGCAGATCAGCCGGTGAGCGGAAGATGACAATCCCCTCTCCTGTTCTCACCTGTAAAGAAAAAGGGTAACCCCAGCGATAGGGTATCTGTCTCTCCTGCGGGGCCCGCCAGCAAGGGCCTAGTCGCTGCCCAAAGACGCAAGGTGCGGCAGGAAAGATCTGGGAAGAGAGCAAGTTCGGAGCCCTCAAACATGTTCGGTGCATTTCGTGCTTTCCTCATTAGCTCTTCCTTTATGGCGTAATAGTGTATTCTGCAAATTACGTCCCTAGGCTTAGAATCATCTTGGCTCGGGGGACGCAATGTCTAGGGGCCCACATCCAACTCTATTTTGCTCGTTCCCCCCTCCCCCCAAAAGATGGAATTGAAGATCTTATTAAGGGATTGAGCAAGATCTTGTGTTGTGACCGACTCTGGCAGGCCTCGCACCCTAACATTGTTCCTTCTGTTCCTGTTCTCTAAGTCATCTAGGTGCTCTATCAGAACAGAGTGCTCGCATTGTTGCTTTTTAACAGAGGTCTGCAGCTCCGCCACTGTGGCCTGGACTGTAGCCTGAAATGTCTCCAGACTCTGCACCCTATTTTGTATAGCTGAAATGTCCTCCTGCACAACATGCAGGTCACGCTGCCAGGCGCTCCTGAGATCCTGTGACAGCGCGGCCAGGTCTGCTTTAGTTGGTATGAGCGTTAATAGTGCCTGCAGCTCCGGGTGTCCCTGCAGAACTCGCATAGCCTGATCGGTGGCTCTAGAGCATGGAGCAGCACCCATGTCACCTGGGGCACCAGCAGCCGGGAGAGGCCACAACCCCATCCCCCACTAACAATGAGGCGTTAGTCCCCAGCAATGGCCAGTCCTCTGTAGTCAGGAGCGTGCCTTCAGCAGCAGGAGACCAGGTTGAACCTAGTCCTGCGGCAGTTAAGGGGGATCCCCCATCACTTGTGGGGCTGCCCCGACCTGGCTGCCTCAGGGGAGGATATGGGTGCCCTTGTTTTCATCCTGGGCGACAGTGGTGGTTCAGTCCCGCTCTGGGGGGAGAGATATGGCGGTTTGCAGTGAGCCTCCATCCCCCTGTCCAGCTGCGCCCACTCCTCTGCTTCTCTTGTCTGGGTCTGCTCCCCACGGTCATGGCCAAACTTCCCCCCGCTCCTTACCCCATCTGCCACCGCTGTGGCCATCATTCTCTGCAGAGGTGCGCTGTCCTGGCTCTGAACGGGCAGCTCCGGGCTCCCCCTGCGCCCACCGGAACTCCGGGGCCGACTCCGCCAGGCGCCACTCACGTGTCTCCTCCCCCTGAGTCGCTGCAGCCTCCCGGCACTCTCCAGCTCCGGCCGACGCAGCTGGCAGTCCTCCTGCCTTCTCGACCATGTCGCGTCTCTCGGGCCCCACTCGCTGGCCTCGGCGCCTGCCGCTCCTCTGCAGGGAAGCCGCGGGTAAGTCCAGCGCTGCACGTGTGCGCCGGCAAGATGGCGCCCTCAGGGGATGAGGGGGCAGACTCGCTTGCGGATTGCAAGCCCGCCAGTGGGGGCAAAGTAATTTGAGATGCGGGCATTGAATGCCCGGCGGGTTTTCCCTTTAGCCTTGGGGGTCTTCTTAGCCTGTTTGGGGTCATCGTGCCTTATCAGTGGCTCAAAAGTCCGGCGGTCCCAGCGGAGCTCCTACTCCGTGCTGCTGCTCTCTGGCATGCCAAACCACGCCCCCTCGGATAAAAATTTCTTACTAACTTAAAGCACAATGTGTCACGAGAAAACAATCTCTGAATCACATGGATAGGTGAAAGTGTCAAAAAGTTATTCTCACATAAATTGACACATGTCAGATTTCAAAAATGGGGCTCTGTCAGGAAGGTCAAAACAGGCTGGGTCCTTAAGGGGTTAAATGTGTTGCATTCTCATCAGGTTTTAGATATCGAGTGTGTGGCTTTTTCAGGACCCTACATGTAGCCTTTTGCATGAGCCCTGACTTATTTTGAAGGAGGAAGATAATTACGTGGAATATTTTCTCACTATTTTGGCACTGCAGTGTGTAATAGGTGATAGAAGCCACTACTATGTAAGCCATAGGCAAGGGATAAATGTGAAACAAGTCGATTTATAGAGGTTGCCAGCTCGATGAGGATCCCATGCGTCAGTTAGCTGGACACCAGATACATAGTCCCCATGGCTTCATTGAAGGCATGGTTGGTACCATTACTTAGGACTTCTAACAAGACAACAAGTTTTGGCCTGCAATGTGCAACATCTGAAGTGTTTAAACTTGCTAAGGTTCCCATTATTAAAAGGGTTTTCTCACTACTAAGATTAGCTTTACATACGTAGGGACAGGTAATTGAGCACTTTTTCCAAATACGTTTAGTCTTTTGATTTTTAACCTGGTCAGGAGATAAGAGATTTTATCTGCTTTGAGTGCACACTGACCCATTCCTTTGCTTCCTGATTAGACAGAGCAGGGAGTGATGTCATCATGGACTGAACTCACTCTTGGAGCATACTCATTATCTCTAACAAGATTAGCTTTTGTTTACAGATGAACAATTGTTTTCATTTCTCGGAGCCCTGTAGCATTGTTTACACAAATTAAATGTCCTGCACTTATGTCTTTGTAATGCTCACCTAGTTATAGAGAAGCTTAATATGCTAATCACTGGTGTAGACACACCCACAGCCTGACAAAGGCTGAGTGAAAGAAAAGCTGCTTGTGACTCAGTGAAACAGCAAATTTACTGGTGGGTATAAACTGTGCCAACATTTTCAAAATGGCATGTTAAGTGTTATAAATTTGTAACCAATTGTTAGAAAATTTTGGTGTTTTAAAAACCCTCTTAAAGGCATGCATGTACTTTTAAGGGTGTATGGAACAGACTGTAGCTAAAAGCCTCTACTGTTTTCAGTGGCTGGTATCCGAGATGATGCCAGTCCTGGCCATATTGTTATTTAGCTGGCTCAGTCTAAGCTAAGAGTGGTGCAGTGTCTCATATAAATTTGGTATAACTGGAAGTGAACTGGCACATGGAATGAAGGTAACATGGCATTTACACCCTCACAGTGCACTCTCTGTAAAAATGCCTCCCAAAATTGTACAGCTGCGTAATCTTTTCATGTTTGACCTTCACAAAGAATTTTGTTTTTTCTGTTCTCGAATGCATTATATAGTGTAGTACATGGTACTATTAAACACAACTTCTTTCCTCAAAAGACAAACCCTCAAATGGAGAATAAAGATGAAAAAGTTATGACTCTTATGAAGCGGGGATGAAAGAAGAAAATTAACATGGACTGGATCTTAAGGCGTTATAGTGCGTCTAGAAAAAGAGGTACAGTTAAGGGTATGTTCATACAGCGTGCTGGATCAGAAAACCGAATCCAAAAGCGCTGTGTAAATCGCATCCAACACACAGCTGTGTATTTGGCCGCGTTTTGGCTGCAGCAGGATCGCACCCTATAGTTTTAAATAGGGTTTATCTTTCAGATCAAGAATTGACATGACAATTCTTTAAACGGATCCGAAAGAAGCATCAAAAAGATGCATGAAAGAAAAGCATCAGCGATCACTCGTCTGAACTTCGATACGTGTTTTACATTGAAAGCAATGTAAATCACACTGCACATTGTTAGATGCGTGTTTGGGTCCGTTTAGGGTCCGAAACATAGATCCAAACACGCATCTAAAAATGGATCCAAAATCGGATCCAACACACCGAGTGTGAACATACCCTAAAACTGACAAGGTGCAAAACAAGACTAAGGCCCGTTTCACATCCATGTTGGAAGTTCCGTTTAGAGTCTTCATTAATAAGTGCAGAAAAAATAGCACATTATGCAGATCTTTTTTCGATTTAACATGTTGGACACAATGATGGAAACCTGATGGACCCCATTGAAGCTCATGTGGTCTGTCAATCACATAACTGATCCAGCGCAGCCTCTATGCTATAATGTAGGCTCTGAACAAAACAGCTGAGACAGATGTAAACCGGATCTAAAACGTATACATGTGGTGCACATTATGTACTTCTGTTTGCAGGTTTTATTTTTTTGTCCTTATTGTTAGTAAATGGCTCTTGATTTTGAACAAGGAAAAGATGTTCATAATCTAGTAAAAGTCATCTCAAACTGTTGAATGTAATTAACCATGTGGTCTTTTGCAGGGTATGCCAGAGCAATGGGCACGATTACTGCAAACCTCAAACATTACCAAGCTAGAACAGAAAAAGAATCCACAGGCTGTGCTGGATGTGCTGAAATTCTATGACTCAAAGGACACCGCTAAACAAAAATACCTTAGCTTTTCAGCACCAGGTAAATCTGCACAACATACGCAAAATGGTGACCTTTTTTGCCATATATTCAAATAAGTAATTCCCAAAATTGAACTTCTGATATCACTCCTTCTGTACGGGACTACATTTAACAGAACTGCTATTCTCGTCTTTCATTCAGATAAAGATGGCCTCCCTTCTGGCGTGTCACCTGCAGTAAGTATTAGCATATTATCTTCCTTACGATTACATATCTGGGCCCATCCCATATCTGTCAGTAAAAACGTAATGGATATGGACACCTTTGCACTGAAATGTTTTATTGTTCGTTTTGCTTTCTAAATTCGTGAGCAACTTTCTGTGTAGTCTTCCTTCAAAATTCTTTCTATATTGCAGTTGTAGAGTGTGTTTAACTCCTGCACATAGCTGACTGTGGTGCTGCTTCTGATTTAGATCTGACATCACACTGCTCCTGGCTCTTTTTAGCGGTTTCTGCTTTCACCTTCCCTCCTCTTCGTGTTTGAGATACCAGCAGGGAGGAAAATGCATTTGTACATTTAGGGCGACATGCATGAAATTTGGCATGTTAAAGGGGTTTTGCCACTGTTGACGTGGCATCCTCCAAAATGGGTATTTAATCACTTTTCTAAATATATGTCATCAAAAAAAGTGAAGTCTGTGACAGCCACAGCCTTAGATGCCCTTGGTTACCTAAGAGTTTACATTAGACACAACCAGGACATTGATCTGGCCGCTCTTGGGTTGTCTGCACTTCTTATCTCTTGGCAGGGAACATGAAGCTTTTAAGGGACTGGTGAAAAAAGTCTGTGTCCTGTATAGAGAATCCACTAGTTGTAATGTAATTTTCAGAGTAAAGATTGCATTATTCAAGCTGTGTATTTGTGTACAGTAATCAGTGCACACCACAGATTTTCTTGCAGAAATATAGATTACTCCACAAATCATTTATGGGATTGGTAATCCTTCTATAAGCACCGCAGCATCAGCAATAGTTGTGCGGCATCCTGCCTTGCCTGTATTGTATACATGAAAGAGAGCCTGGGTGACCCTTTGGAAAGAAGGAGGAAATCACATACTCCTGAGAATGACTTTCTGTTTGTACAATGAAGAAAAGAACAACTTAAGAGGTGTAGAAGGAGAAATTGGCAATTGGAGCTAGTAGCGGCAGTAGCATCCTGGGCACACAAATCTCAAATAATTTTGTTTGATCTCCTAGCCAAATGCTAAAGGATCTGAGCCTACGAGAGCTACAGATGATGACGACGATGACGACCCTACTCCCCCAGTTATTGCTCCACGACCTGAACATACAAAATCGGTAGGCAGTCTCATGGACGATTCTAATTTTCATCATTTTTGTGCATCTAGCTTGCACTGATGTGCTGAGGCCAGAGTCGTTGATAGATGTTGCTAAATGTGTCTGTAACATTAAAGTTCTCTGCTTGCATTTAAAAAAAAATAATAATTTTTTATATAAAATGCACGAAACAAAAGCTGAAGAAATGAATCTGTGTTCTAGTTGACCATTAGGCTTTGACATTAGGAGGGTTTTAGCATATAGCATGCTGTCTCTGTCTGACCTACAGGACTGTCGCCTTGGGAATGGAAGTCCCATAGGATTCTTTGGAAAGGCTCATGTTCAAGTGCAGCCACCTCTCACCTGAAGTTGATGCAGCTGCTTTATATTAATATAGCAGTTAGGGGATTAATATAACAGTTGGGGGATAAAAGTCATGAAGTCATTCTGTACAGTTCATGTAGGAGGAAAGGTTCACACTGCCACATGATATCTTACAGGGGTGCAGGGTGTAGACTGTGCTGAAGAAGTAAAAAGAGTATGATGTAAGTTGCGCTGTTTTTGTTTCTTTAAAGATGTACACACGATCTGTAATTGATCCAATACCTCCTCCTGCTGGAGATGCTGACAGCGCAGCAAGGAACACAGACAAACAGAAGAAGAAGACGAAGATGAGTGATGATGAGATAATGGAGAAACTTCGTAAGTTACATGTTCTAGTGTGCACAATATTTTTCCCCTCTGCAAAACTTAAATTGGTTCCATTGGGAATAGCAGTATAAATAAAACCTTCACACTTTTCCATTCTCTTTGTTCCAAAAAAAAAAACAAAAAAAAAAAACACCTTACATGTTTGCTTATTCCATCTGTCCGCCCTCCTCCCACAGCTTTTCCAAGTTAATTTTTAGGGTTTTTTTTTATTGTTAATCACAAAGAGACTATATCTTTTTCTAATCATGTGTTTTATGAGGACAGTGTAGTAGAGCCAGCTTTGTACATAGTCCAGATAAAGAGTCATGTATAGTACATCCAAGGACTAAATGAATGGGACTAAACATCCTAGTGGTCTTGTTGCGTTACCCAGCTCATTTTTTATATATTTTTATCTTGCGCCCTGAATTTTCATTTGGGTTATGTTCACATGGCTTATTTCGCCGCGTATTGTGCCCAGCAATTACGGTAATTCATAGCGCTCAGAGAACTATGGCTTATGCATCGTCCCCCTGCGCATACAATACAATCATATTGTACGTGCGGGGGGAGAATTGACATGTCAAAAGGTAGCGGCGAATATGCGCCACTGACATTACATGCCTATGGGGCGGGCACCCGGTGGCGCTGTCCCACCTCCCTACTCGTGCTTAGGAATTACACGCCGATCAGCACATGATTCCAAAACACCAGGTGTATTGCGGCGCGTACTATACGTGCCACAATAAGCCGTGTGAACAAACCCTTAGTGGTTTACACTGGGGTGATACACATCTCTTATTCAATATTTGTGCTTGCCTTTATTGTAATGACGACATAATAAAATAATCCAAATATAAATCGGTTTCTGAAGTCTCTTCTATAATTCTTTACAGGAACTATAGTAAGCATAGGTGACCCAAAGAAGAAATACACCAGATATGAAAAGATTGGGCAAGGGTGAGTATCTTTATCATTCAGTAAGGAGATGTTTCTGCCTCAAACATGTACAGGATGGCCCAGAAATGTCTGCTGGGGATCCCTTACGTGTTGTAATCACAGAACTTTTTTTTTTATTTAAATATTTTTATTCAAAGATTATATTGGTGTGTGTGTATATGTATACATTTACAAAACCAAAGACCAAATTCCCCAACAAAGGAAAACCCCATCTCTCCACCTTAGTTACAGCAGGATATCAAGTACATTGATGCATAAGTGCAGGAATAGAAATAAAGTTACCATATTTCTGAAAGGCAATATTGCAACATTTCTCATCTGAAATGGGGCACATCAGTGGTAAGTAATAAACCTAATCGGGACAAATGATTCCAAGTAAAAACACACAAAAGAAAGGCACAGAAAAGCAGTAGTACATAGATTAGGAGAACATGAGTAAATGCCTAACCTATAGCGTACCAGCTCTAGATGCTTGCCCAGATTCATCTTTCCAGGGGGCTCATAGTTCCCCAATTTGGGAATAGACCCGTTATTGGCATATATTTTTCTTTCTAAACAAACGGACCAGTTGATTGTATTAATATATTTCCCAACTGTCGGACCCCTACCATCTAGCCATTGCTGTGCTATTAACTTCCTTACTAGATATAACAGATGTGCTACTGCTTTTTTTTTTTTTTTTTTTTTTTACAAGGAGGTAATATTAAGGACTTCCACATAACAGCATACATATAAATGGTGATAAAGTGACATGGTGTGGTAGACTTTAAGGTATCTGCTGCATGCTCTGGACACTGTGTTGACAGACACAGCTAACCTTCTTGCCACAGCTTACACTGATGTGCCATCCCGGATGAGCTGCACTACCTGAGCAACTTTCGAGGGTTGTAGACACCGGCTCATGCTACCTCTGTGAGTGAGCAATGACGAAATGCTAAAGTGACCAAAATCACAACCAAAAAGGATGAGAACAGAGAAATGGTCTGTGGTCACCACCTGCAGAACCACTCTCTTATATGGGTTGTCTTGCTAATTGCCTATCATTTCTACCTGTTGTCTGTTCCATTTGCACAACAGCAGGAGAAATTGAGTCACATTCAGTGTTGATGCCACAGAAGTGTGATTGACTTGGAGTTTTATTATTCGGCATGTCTGCCGTCACGTCTATTAACTCTTGTAGTTGTAGGGAACTTTCAAGCTGAGTCACCCAAAGACAGTTTTGAGATTTTCATAAAATACTCTGACTACAGTTAATATGTTATTAATACCTGCTATAACTGTCCACATGGCTGATCTGATTGCCGAAGATGATTCCTGCAGATGTAGCTAGTAAATGACCAGCTGCTTCCCTGTGTTCAAAAGAAGAAGACCAAGTAAATAGCTGCTTATTTTGGGCCATTTCCATCATATTGGGGTTGTAGCCTTTTTGAGCCTCCTCAGACCAGTAAATCTTTAGGGAGCCCTCCTATGAACATAAGTATTCTCTCTGGAAGTTATTCTATGCTGTAGGAATTCCCCAAATAGTCTCAACTTAATCTTAACTGTATGACCTTCCTTAGTAAGTGCCGCTCTAAGACAAGATTTCAGGGCGTCCCAGAACACCGTATAGGAGACTGAGTCAATATTATTATGAAGGTAGTCTTCAGTGGCTGTTTTGACTAACTGATCATCAATTCCTTAAAGTCAGAATTTAATAACCACTGGCAATTGGGAAAAAATACTGTAGGGGAAAAATTAAGTTGAAGAACAGCGGTGAATGATCAGAGAGCACCCATGGAAGATGGACAATCTCTTCCAGAACTTGTTCAGTACCCACTGCTAGATTAATATGGGACAAAATACTGTGAGTCATTGAAGGACAAGAGAATTGTCGAACTCCCATATCTCTCACTTTTCTAAGGACAACTCATGAAGTTGGGCCCCAACGTTAGCCTTAAGACTGTTTTCTGTCTGGGAACCAGCATTCATTCTGTCCCATAGTGGGTGAATAGTGGCAGTTTTTTTTTTTTTGGCTTTTTTTAAAGCAGATTTTGAAGTGTAAATTTACACTTTAAAAACCGCTGTGTAAACATTCTCTTGTAGTGAGGATAGAGTGCTTTGGGCCACTAACCTTTCTGGCATATTCTGCCAGTTTAAAAGCTGTGCCTGCAACCATGTGCCTGCATCCTCTGGGACCTGGTATTGAAGCCATGGTGCCATCTTGGATGTCTCTGCTGCTGGTGCCCATCGACTCAATCAGCCGCCTGGTGCTTCCCTCAGTCATTGTAGAACTCCAGACGGCTCCCACACACACACTCAAGACCTTAATGAATCTGCCAGCTGTTATAAAGTGCTGACATTACACCTGTAGCCAAAGGATAATGACAGGCAGAGCGGGAGCTCCAGCTTTCTGCTGCCTCACATGCCAAGCCACAAACCCTCAGTCGCAGAACTTCAACTCCCATCTGTCAGACATTTCATGGGTTGTCCTGTGAATATATGCCATACATATTCAAAGTTTGCAAAACCTTTAAACGGAGTATCCATTGAGGACTTGTCCTTGGATAAGGTCATCAAGAATAAAGGGTCTTGGTTTTATTCAGGAACTATATACAGGCAGTCCCTGGTTATGAACGGGATAGGGACTGTAGGTTTTTTCTTAGGTTGAATTTGTATGTAAGTCGGAACGGGTATATATATATTAAATGTAACTCCTGCACAAGAGGTGTTTTTTAATTATTTTTTTTAAACCTTTTGGATAGTGGAGGAAAGGGTTTTTACATTTGTTTTACTGTCTTTGCCCCAGTTAAGAAGATTTCACCTCGTGCTGCTGTGGCATGCTGGAACTTGTTGTTCCACATCTACTCCCTGCTGTGGAACATGGAACTACAAGTACCAGCATGCCCCATAAATCTCAATTTGTAACTAGAGGACAGATGTAAGTCGGAACAGTGTAAGTCGGGGACTGCCTGTATAAATACCATCTACAATAGTCTTAATATATCATAGAAAATATCTGTATTTTCGAGGATATGCAAGCTAGGTCAATCTTTTGCGGCAGTAGTTTTTCCTGTTACATATGTGTTATTTTATTTCCTTGTGCTCTTCTAAGTATTCCTCATTTATTGGAATGGTTTTTATTTCCCTCTTCTGTATTTTGTCCACCTTTTAATAGCTGGGATCACTTTGAGGAAACATTTTTGGTACAAGACGGTATCTTATCAAAACATGGCTCCTCTAATGAGGGCTTCTATTATGTCAATTTGTTGCAAACGGCAATAGGGTGCTTTCACATGATGTGCTTTTAGTGCAGTTTTTCGGTTTAATTAGTGATGCCTTTATTAACAGCAACTTTTTTTTTTTTTTTCAGATTCCTAAATTGTTTACAAAGGTGTTGCAAGTGATTAACCAATTATTGTGCTTTAAAGTTGTGTGTGCTACAAATGCAATAATTACGTGCAAAACCTTTGTAAACGATTTAGGAAATTGATAGAAGTGTGCTCTTTAATAAAGGCAGTTTCAATGTGGTCCACTACTGCGACACAAAAAAAAGCCACAAAACCGCATCATGTGAAAGCATGCTTGAGAAGTCTACCTGTAAATCATTACATTGTCACAGTGCAGGTTAATTTCCTCATGGTATCTTTGTTTTGCTTGTCTTTAGCGCCTCTGGAACAGTCTTTACTGCTATCGATGTAGCCACTGGGCAAGAGGTAAGGCTTAACCTTTAGCAAAAGAAAAACACACACTTTTATTTCTGCTGTTATTACCCTCTAGCACCAAGCAGTATAGTCTGATTTGTGGCTTGTTTCATTTTATAGGATTTGCAGGGGATATGTGGTTTATTTATTTTTGTGGGTACTTTATAAATAGTTTATAGTTTTGACAATGTATTATACTTTTTTGGTTTTTTTTTTACAGGTTGCAATTAAACAAATAAACCTCCAAAAGCAGCCCAAGAAAGAATTGATCATAAATGAAATTCTTGTGATGAAAGAGCTGAAGAACCCAAATATCGTAAACTTCTTGGACAGGTACAAAACTAATCTGTGAGGCTGGATTCACATGGTGTTTGACATGTATTTGCAAGCGAAATCCAGGAGTGAAGCCTACTAAGAGAATAAGTATAATAAAAAGGCTTGTACTTCTAGGTTTTGGACCGATTCCTGGTTTTGGCTTACAAACACTGATGCAAAATATGTGCCAAAAAGACACTGAACGCGACATAACCTTCTCCACATTGTGTGTGTGTAGAAAAATATATCTCGCATGTGTTTTGTGTGTGTAAGTTATCGACAATGTGAGAAGCAGGCATTATAAGAAATGCTTGTAGGTTTTAGGCATAGTATGAAATGTCTGTCTTATTTTACAAACTTGGGAGAGGCATGAACCGCACATCCTCACACTATACGTTTATCTAATGCTTCTCAGCAAAACTTTATACAAGATGAACATGAGGTTCCTAGTATACTTTTTGATCAAAACGTATAGGCCCACTTGCCACTTCACGGCGACCTCTATCAAGTGGGTCCCTACGTTAAATGGGGGTAACACTGCATGGTGGCCACCACCGCAGCAAAAACCACACAGATGAGGGGCACAGCCCAGTGGCCCAACAGCACCACACCAAGTCTGTCTTAGTATGCTGTATAATTTCCCTAGGCATTGTAAATAATACCCAGGTATCATAGTGGAACAGTGGTCCACTATGCATATTTTGTCACTGGCGAACAAGTACTGCCTTATCGCATGACAATACTTTTTTTTTTTTTTTTTTAACTGGTGTGTTTCGTGTTTTTCTTTTTCTTTGTTTTTTTTTTTTAGTTTGATTAGCCTTTTGGCATTGCTGAGGATACCTAGGAAATGTGACATATTAACCATTTCATACACCGACATCCCATTTTTGGAATACTATAGATTCCCTAAGCTTTTACACTTTGATGGTAACCTAGATGGAGATAGATCAATCCATTTATAAACGTTATATATATATATATATATATATATATATATATATATATATATATATATATATATATATATATATATATATATATATAATTGTGTGTGTCTATAGGGATAGGTGTGTGGATATACATACACAATCACTGAGCAGGAATTAAAAAAAAAAAAAAAAATATGGATGAGTTTTAAAAAAATTAAAGGCTCTACCAACTGGACATCTCCAATCTACCTTATATGAAGGTGGGTTTGTGATTAGACTGGTATGCCATGTGTAAGGTCTGCTGCACATTCAGCCAACACAGCACATAAAATGTCGTTTTGCCAATAATGATACATCAGATACAATGTGTGGTCTGGTATGTTCACTAGAAGAGCACTTTCTTACCATCTTCACAGAGATTTGTTGGCCTGTGTACTCATCAGCCAGCCCTCAGTCACCTCAGAGTGGTAGGGAGAAGTACAGTTTTGGCGAATAAGTGGATGTATCTACGTCAATGCTTATGGATGTTACAGTGGTGGGCACTTTTATCTTTGTTTTGGGGGTGCACATGAATATTGCAGGCTTAAATGGTTAGCCGTTTTCTGGAGGACAGGAGAGAGACTACTGCAGTGCCACAAAAGATAGAGCAGCAGTTTGTGAGCAGTAAACTTGTTTGGTTGACTTAACCTCTCACTTTGTCATAAATGCTTCAAAACATACCATGTAATGCTAGTATGATAAATGTCTGTTACTGTCGCATTGAACTTCCCTTTAGACAATGTCCCACCCAGAGAGGTTTTACACTTTTGCCCTCTGCTATAAACATTTAAAGGGGTTGTCTCACTACAAGGATTGCTTTTTATATTAAAGATCTTACAATCCTGCCAATTCCTAGATATTGTATGGGCTGCATCAGCTCCCCAGGTCACTGTAGCTACAGACCTGTTTGATCTCTCTTGGTAGGCTGCAAGCATTGGTTACTACAGCTGCAGACCTGGTGTCCTCAGCAGCTCGTCATTGCAGGCCAGTAGAAGTCAGTAAACACTGAACTAAAAAAAGAAACTGAAAAAAAGGTCTGAGATTAAGATGAATTTATTTAGTGAGACAACCCCTTTAAGGCCTTGTTCACATGTCATTCACAGCATAATTGTCTAACCCCACCTCCCAAAATCAGAAGTAGGTGTAGTATTCTATAACATACATGGAAGTCAAGACTATTCTATCATTGTAACCCCTCACCTTCTGTCTCTTCCCACCTTCCTTGTAGAGTGTAAGCCCTCACGGGCATTGGACCTCTCTCCTTCTGTACCAGTTGTTAGCTATTAGTTTGTCACCTTTGTACATGTTTGACCTATGTTGTGTAAGCAACCTGAATGTACAGCGCCCTGGAACCAAAGGCGCTCTAAAATAAATAATAATAATAATTGTAGACCCATGATACTTGTTGTTATATCTGGTTCTTTATATGGTGCCAATCACTGGCCTTAAACATTGTATTCATTGCAGCTTCCTGGTTGGAGATGAGCTCTTTGTTGTGATGGAGTACCTGGCAGGTGGCTCTCTTACGGATGTTGTAACAGAAACCTGCATGGATGAAGCACAGATAGCTGCTGTGTGTAGAGAGGTATGTACACCTATATGTAGGGAAATCCGTATCGCAGTGGACCCGCCGCTGATTTTTTAAAAAATTTTTATTTGTTTTTGCGTCACTGATTTTCAGCGCTTAAAAAGAACCAACCTGTCAATTCCTGGGATGGATTCAGCGCTGTATCCTTACGTAGTATATTGCAGGCTGAAAATCTGCCTTTGAAATCCGGGTTAGGTCAGTGTCTTGTTTACTGGAGCAGATGTTGAGCTTGGATTTCACACTGATTCAACACTATAAGCCATGTGAACCTACCCTAATGAAGTCTGGAGATCGTCAGTTTTTCCAACACTTATTATCTGCCCATACTAAAAGGTATCACCTGATTTCTTTGCTCTTCTAGAGGCCAAGTATGTTTGATGGTAAGCTTTCGAGGGTACTAGCTCTCTATCAGACATGGTGATGAAGAGAGCTAATGCTCTTGAAGACTTACCATCAAATATACTCAGCCGTAGAAGGCTGAAGAAATCATACAATATCTTTTAGAGGCTAACACGTTACAACATTTTACTACTGGCATACTATAGGCGATAAATCAGTGATTGCATAGGGAGCTCTACTAATTGCAAGAATGGGGAGGTCCCATATCAGCTGTTTGGCTGGATTAGTGGTCACACTGACAGCTTCATTCACGGTCTATGGGACTGATTCAGATGGGAGTTGACTGCTCGGATGTCTTGGTTCCATAAATGGTGAATAAAGCCACAATGTGCACATTAATGACCCCCCTCCCACCACTCTATGAAGACAAGGGACTCGGTAACTCTATTTTCTTTATTGCTTGTAGTCAGACGGTTGGGACCAACCTTACATGTCGCCTATCCTGTTGAAACAAGTGTGTCCCTAATATGTACATTTAAACTCAATGGATTGCAAATTTGGCTGTTAGGGTATTCTCATATGGTGTGTTCAGTCCGTGTGAACATGTATTATTAGATGCTTGTTTGGATCTGTCTAAACTTATCCAAACACGCATCTAGCAATGTACAGTGTATTTTACATTGGTTGCAATGTAAAACGCGCATCGTCGTTCAGACGAGTGATCCCCGACTTGCGTCTGTCGGATCCATTCTAAGAACTGACGTCAATTCTTGATCCGAAAGACGCAGCCAGAACGCATCCAAACACGCACCTGCACGTTGGGTGTGTTTTGGATGCGATTTTTGGATCCAAAAATGCTGTGTGAACATACATAATAAAACAATGATCTCCGCTATTATTCTTTACGTAACCAAGACAATGGTTTGTAAATTTTGCTTTCTTCTGATTTTAGTGTTTGCAAGCGCTGGAATTCCTACATGCAAACCAGGTTATTCATCGAGACATCAAGAGTGACAATATTCTGTTGGGAATGGATGGCTCTGTGAAACTTAGTGAGTACATTCTAGCTTATTATAAACTACAATTTTTATTTAAAAATGCATACTTAAAAGGTAAATTAAGAATGGTGTATGTACGTGTGATTGGCTGCAGCAGTGACATCCTGTTCGGAAGAGAATGGAAAGTAAACAGAGGAATGAAGAGACTGCTGGAATGGAAGTTTTTACTTTGGCCTAATGATAAGGCTTGACGCTTCCTAAAATTTTTAGGCGGTCTCTAAGCATCATTCTACGGGTATATGTACACGGACTAATTTGTGGGGCGTATTTTTGCGTGCAATTGCGCTGCGATACACCAGAGGTATTCAATGTAAATTAATAGCTCTTAGAGAGCTATGAATACCCAATGTTTTTCTTGGTATAGAATATGTAGTGGGGAAAATAATTGACATGACTTAAGTGAATGCAAGCCATCTGTCAGGGTTTAAGACGTACACACTGGCCAGAGCGTACTTCTAAAACACCTGGCTTATTGTGGCATGTACTGTACTCGCCACGATACGCTGTGTGAATATACCCTAAGGACGTGTCTCCACGGCAGAGGACAAATACCGGTCGGTTTACCCTGTCCTGTTTTGCGGCTGTCCCCACGGCCGCAGGGGGGATGGCTTTTCTCTGCGATGAGTGGAGAAAAGCCCTTCACATTCACAAGCACAGATTCCGTCTGAAAACGGACGGAAGAATGTGCTTGTAGAAAGATTTGCGGGCGGACCGCGGGCAGAAAAACCGCCGGGCAGAAAAACCGTGCAGTGGGGACTGCTACACGGGTTTTCCATAGAGCACCATTGTGCTAATTTTCAACCGGTTTTTCACGCGGTCTGCAAAACCGCAAACAGACTGACAAACCGTCCCAACACCTGTGCAGTGGGGACATGCCCTAAGGTTATGGGGTTTCTTGGTACTGTTTGGAATTCACATTGTTTATAATTACCTAGGCATCAAAATAACTTGTTGATTTTTAACAACCTAAACCCCCCTTTTTTTTCCTCTTTCTCTCCAGCTGACTTTGGTTTTTGTGCTCAGATCACTCCTGAGCAAAGTAAACGAAGCACTATGGTGGGAACCCCATATTGGATGGCACCTGAGGTGGTGACTCGAAAAGCTTATGGTCCGAAAGTTGATATCTGGTCTCTTGGAATTATGGCAATTGAAATGGTGGAAGGTGAACCCCCTTATCTTAATGAGAACCCCCTAAGGGTAAGTACTTTTTGTTTTGCACTCCAATAACTTGATTGTAACTTCTAATGCTGCTTATTTTCTTGAGATTGTCGCCGGTCTCAATCTATATCCTGATAAATATGCTGACCCAGATCAAGTGTTCGTGTCTACTTGAATAGATAGAGGCAGGGTAGCTTCTGCCAGGGGGTTTCTCCTTTCTGAGGGAAAAATAAGGTATGCAGACATCACGCATGCTCTAACCCAGGCATCCTTAAACTGCGGCCCTCCAGCTGTTGGGAAACTACAACACCCATCATTCCCACTGTCATAGATTATATAAATCCACCATGGGTGTTGTAGTTTCCCAACAGCTGGAGGGCCGCAGTTTGAGGATGACTTGCTCTTACCTTCTTTCATCTGATGAAGATGTCAGTGGACAGCTTTCATATGTTAAACCTATTAGATTTGGCTATACCAACAATGGATAGAGGACTGCCTTATGTGACCTCCGCTGATTACAAAGTGGCGACATTACAGAAATATTCAATACAGTTAAATGTCCTAAAGTTGATACATTTTCTTTTTGCCATTCTCCTTTTTCAGGCTTTGTACTTGATTGCTACTAATGGCACCCCAGAACTGCAAAACCCTGAAAAACTTTCTCCAATTTTCCGAGATTTCCTGAATCGTTCTTTGGAAATGGATGTAGAAAAGAGAGGATCAGCAAGGGATCTTCTCCAGGTTAGTAAAAATGTTTAGGGAAAGCTGCTTAGTGGAAACTACTGTTTTAAAAAAAAAAAAAAAAAAAAGACGTGGAGCTAATTCCAGTGTTGGACGCTGGAGTCGACTCTACTCCATTCCTAACATTAGGAAGTGGTTAAATACTATAAGTCTGGTATTTACAAACCTAGAAGTTTTTTGGGAAAGAAAACCCCCATAGAATAATTTTTTTTCTTTTTTTTTGCCTCCGCATGGCTGTTCTGTCATTTAATTTTTATTTTTTTTTTTTCTGTCTTACAGCACCCATTCTTGAAACTTGCAAAACCACTGTCCAGCCTGACTCCTCTAATCCTGGCTGCAAAAGAAGCAATGAAAGGCAACCGTTAACATTCAGTCAAGACCTTCCTCCAGTATGCCCTTTGCCCATTTAATCTTCCTAACATTTTAGAAGTGCCACTTTGCCTCTGCTCTTCGGCAGCGGAGACAACGATCAAGAAAACCGTCATCTGTCTGAGAAAACACCAGAGATTCACGTTCTCTCCATGTCGTGGTAGTTAAAGTACTGAGAGAGAGAGAGAGGCAGTGGCACCCCCATGCTGTGCATCTTTCTTCCTAACAGGAAAGATGAAACTGTTTGTGGCCTTCTCAAATCCTCAACTTTTTGGGATTTCGACTGCATTATGGGAATAATTTTCTACGTCTGCACCCTCTGAAGATGCCTGTTCTTGTTTTCTGGCCTTTTCTTGATACTTGAATAACTCACGCCATTGCCAGAGCTCTTATCTCTTACTGGCTCCTTTATATTCCATTCACTACCCTGTGCCTGGATTCACCACTGTCTGGGGGCAGTGTGCCTATGTTGCTTACATAGAGGGGCAACCCGAGCCGACGTTTTTTTTGCTCCCAATCACCATTGTTCAGGTTTATAACGTGCAAGGCATATTGTTGGTTGGAAAGTTAATGGAAAATGTCTTAACTAGTACTTACATAATTGATTTTGTAGTAGGGAAAGGGCTAAGAAAGTGAGGACTGTCCTTGCCTGTGCTGTGCTATTTCAAGAGCTGATTGATAATTCCACATCAGTGGCCTTTTTTTTTTTTTTGTAATTAAGATGGACACTTCTATGTAATCTTAAAGTGCTCTTAACGTTACACAAAAGAAATCCTAAGTAATTTGTTAATTTTCTTAACATCCCTCTGACGCCTTGTCACATCAGGGGATGTTGTGCCAAAATTACAAATATTTTCTATGCAGGATATTTGTTTTTGTATACTCTATTTGCTACATTTGTATTTCGAAAATACTGTAAGATTTGACAGAATTAAGTGCCTATGAGAAATATTTTTCCTGTTGGGCAGCAGAATGGCCAAAACATTGTAAAAGTATTTTTTGTATCCGAGCTACTGCCCTTGACTAAAAGTTGATGTCCCCTCCATTGTTCCTTGTTCAGTCTAATATGAATAGTCCCTAATTTCTCCATCTTCTCCAGTTGCTATTAAAACTTTGCATTGTAAATTGAGCCATGTTGAGGTGGAGCTTGTGCTAAAGGGCCAAAAACTTCAGTGAGACTGCAGTTATCATAGGGGCCTATATGTTTAGAAGGTTTTACATATCTAAATCCTGTCACTGTGTTTGTAATCCGTTGGACAAAAGGGAATTCTAGCATCATGCTATTTGGCATATTATATGTCCTAGTCCTTTGCATTTTTTTCTTGTCCCACTTTTCAAGCAGGAAATTGGACCTAGGTCTTAGACATTTCATTAAAAATATAGCGGATTATGCCGACATCAACGGGACTCTTGAGACTACATTGTCCTCTTATGAGAAAACGGCAACAATGTGGTAACGTGCCTTTAATGCACCCTCTAAACATATCGATTTGCTGGTATTTCAGTACATCAGATCAGTGTTGTAGGTTATCTTGCCTGGTCTTGTCATGCTGCTGTTAAGGGAATAATCTGTTTTTCAGAATGCGTAGATTTTCAGTACCGTCTTGTCAATTTCTACTGTAAAGACGTGACTTCACAGGTGCTGCTTTCCACAAATATTTTTACAGGAAGGAACCCCAACAGCCCAAAAAACCTTTTCTTATGTGGACGTCGTGTCATATAGGAATGTTTTACCTGTATGTCGTGGAAGCAACGTTTTCATTTGTATTAACCCAAAAATTCAGGGGAATATGGAGTAAGTCTATTGGCATCATTAAAAGCTGTCCACAAATCCAGAGTGTCTTGAGCTTTCAGTGACTTCTTCTATGGCATGTTGGTATGTGACCAATGCCATGGAAAGGCTCATTTGCGTCCCTTTTATCCTTTTACGTTTAACCTGGTAAATTTTTGGTCACAAGGGGCAGTACCGAAAAAAATTTTTTTCAACAAGCAACAAAAAGGGACAATAAAACCATGGTATGAGGGATTTGGAGACCGGGGTTTTTATTTTTGAAGCCCTTAAAATCACACGATTTTTCTATAGAAAAGGGGTTGAAAAGTACTATTTCTGAAAGTCCATAAAACTGGTTAATTTGGGGGCATTCCCCTTAAGAATTGAACATGTATAGCTGAACTGTAGTTCAAAATGGAGACTTTTTAGTTCTCTCAAGGGCTTTTTACCAGAAGCTGTTTATTATACCAATTTTTGCAATACATTTGTTGGTATCTGTGTGGCACAGGCCAGCAGTCTGATTTACTGCTTTGTATAGAAGTCGCCATCTTTGACAAAAATATTTATCTGGTTTTGGGGGAAGAGGGTTTGTAATTCGTCCCTAAATAATGCTTTGAAATGTGTGTACATAGCTAGGATATAGAGGTTGAAAAAGTGAATGTGTTGTCCTTTGTTAGTTTTTGTTGGGGATTGCATTAACAAAAACCTAGGGCATTTCTAATGATTTCTTTGCATTGACAATACCTTGATTCCCTTTTAACATTTGGGACTTGAAGGGAGATCTAATTTTCACAATATACACACGGGTTTTGGAAGAATGTCTTTAACAAAGCAGTATTTGTGCTAAGACACATGCAAAAGGACTATTTAAAAACTTACGGTCTTCAGAGACCAACATCTCAAATTGTAAACGTACATGGCACACTCCACTAGGTTCTTGCAACTTCTCCTTAACTAAGAAGACTTGAGATTTCTAAAGGTCATAAAGCATTGCGATTTATATTGGTTATATTGTTGAAGTTGCTTGAATCCTCCTCCTGGGACTCCTCAAATGCTCCTGAGTAGTGTTCCCATTGGGGAAATTAATTCTAACTTGCCTGCTATATTTTTACGTTTCTTTTCTCCCTGTAGCTTTTGCATGCAGATGTTACATATTTTTGTGGTTCCACTCTACAGTTCTACCTTTTCCTGTCCTGTTTAATTTATCCCATCTTTTTATTTAATTTTTACGGCAATAACTACTGAATCATTTGTGTGCGTCAACTTTGCTTGGAATAAACATTTTGTTTTATTTTAGACTTATCCGTGTCGTTTTTGCTTAATATGTTTACCATGTTTGTGTCGATTTGTGTTTTTAGTGGTACAAAACCATTTTTTTTTTTTTTTCAATGTCACTCTCCGGTTTTAATAGATTCGGACTTCAGAAACAAAAAGGTCCGTGAAGGGGACGAATTAGGATTTGGTTCCGTTATAGATACATTTATTTTTAAAAAAAGGAATATACGTTTCGTGTTACTTCTGTAAAGCCATGTTCACACGGCTTAAAAGGGGGCCGAATTTTCGGCCCAAATTACGCGCCAAATTTCGCAAATTACGGCTAAAAACCCCCCTTTAAATTACGGAAATCCCCATTCTCAAGAGAACAATGGATTACCCCTCCCTCCCTGCTCGCGAACCCCGCGGGCGGGAGAAAATGACATGTGAATTACCAGGGGCGTAAACACCCGCTGGAAAATACAATCAATGGCCGGCAGGTGCCGGGCTCCCCCCCCCCCCGTCCCACGGCAATTTTCGGGCGAAAATTAACGCCCCATAAGCCGGGAAAAAAGTTTAAATTTCATCAGTTCCAAACTTCCAGCAGCCGACACCTTCACTCAATTGTCTATCAAACTCTAAAGAATTCCAAATCACACTTAAAATTCCAGGAAAGTTAAGAACCATCTCAGAAGCTCCAAATGCAGGAAGCTATTTGGTCCACATTGTTGTCATTTTTACCCAGAAAAGTTCTCCCCAATAGTTTGTAAGGTACCCGGGTAGCAGAGGAACCCTACAAACCCGCTCGATACTTTCTCGGACAGCAACACCCCTCTGGTAGGCTTTTTAAACCCTTTTGGGGAAACTCCATGTAAAAAGGGTTCCCTTGTATACAAAAAACACAAAACAAGAACATACAGCTCAAAAGGGTGGGCTGAAACCGCCCCTATGCACTTGGAAAGATAAACAGTGCAGCTGATTGCGAGCAGTAGCTACATACCCCCACCCAGGAACAATTCTGCACATAAAAAGATACCTGTTCCACAGTAAAAAAGAATAAACCACATATAAAACATGGGGAATTGCACAAATGCAAAAATACAATAAGACAACCACTCACACACCTTCAATAAGGGGGTGGTTTTGGTATTATAATTACATGAAAAAAGCGATACAAAAGGTGCCATTAAAGCGATAACGGTTTGGGGCACCATGCTGGCTTACAGCCTATTCCCCTATTATTCATTGGGGGGGCTGCCCCGCACTTTTTTGGGGGCCAACACAAAAAAGACACCCCTGCTCCCCAACTTTTGGGCAAAAAAATTTACAACAACAAAAATATCTAAAAGAGGTATTAGTTAATACAGTGTCCACTATATGCAAGCCCCCTTATAACACACACCGTCTCCAGCTGTTTATTTTTGGGGTTTTCGGCCATCTCTACCCCCTTGGTTAAAATATCACAAAAACAAAAAAATATAACCGAACCAAACAAAAAATTGTCTCGATCTATGGGCCCCTTCCAAATTTACTTTGGGGGCTTCCTACTAAACATTTTCAAAAGGTTTTCATATCACAGCAAATAGTACAGTCTCAGCAAAAGTGTGGATGGAATAATCGCAGCACTCACTCCACTTTTTCAAAAAGGCACACAGGCATTACAAATTTGGGGCAGGGTTTTCAAAGGAACCTTGGGGTTTGTAGTGGTTTTTTTTTTTTTTTTTTCTTTCCCCAAAAGTAAAGCACAGCGAGCCTTGGGGTCATTAAAATATCTATGCTGCGCAAAGGTGAGCGGAGTATTAAAATAATGTGTGCTATCATGGCATGACAAAATGAGACTTTTCTAAACTAAGGCCAATAAGTTCTTTTTTTGGTTAGCAAAGGTGGAATTGAAAAAAAACAAAAATTAAAGGGTTTATTGGGTTTTAACTGTTCGGGCCTTCACAATTCTCTGAATTAAAAAGAAATCCAGGGGCAAAGGGTCCCTCCCAGGGGGTTTTGGGGTCACTCATGAACTTTAGCTCAGCTTGGCTATAAGCAGTTATACAGTCAGCCTGAACTGATGAGATGTGAGGAGTGTACACTGCCCCCCACTTCTTCCCCTCTGTTACCAGACAGCAGACTGGGTTATATGGAGCAAGGCACACTGCCCTCCCCCTGTTAACTGGCTGGAGACTCTATAATACTGTGTTATATGAGGGGATCTGTGACTTAAACAGGCAGTAATTGCACAGATCATTCACCCTAGAGCTGGGAGAGGTGTATAGATACAGCAGACCAAGGTTTCGCTATGGATTTTAAAAGCTCAGAGGGGAGTAAACAGTGTGCAGGCAGCCAATCACTGTGCAGGGGGCATGGCCAAGGTGTTTCCTGTCTGGGGGTGTATCCCAACAAGCTGAATGAAATGTCAGCCAGCCAATCACAGTGCAGGGTGTGTTTCTGGGGGTGGGATTTGGCCAGGGGGTGTGTCCCGACCAGCAGAAACAGAATATAGATTTACAGAAAAGCTCATATCTGCTAAACCAAGTGACAGTGGTAATGCCAACCAATTACAAATGTGCTTATTTTTACTGTCCCCATAATCTGAGACATGATCTTTGTAGCGATACAACCCCTTTAACTAAATAAATTATCCATAGCCCTTTTCCTCTTATTACCTGACTGTTTAGTTTTAAACACTACATTTTCATAATGCAATGGAGGGCAGATCAGATCCAAGAGACTCAAAGACTTGTAAATGTTTAGCTCGTCTGATATTTTTCATTTCTTTTGTTGATTTTTCTTGTACTTTATTTTTGGACACATTGAACTGTTACTATCAAAGCTTAAAACATTGTTTAATCCTTGTACATATCTAAAGAATTTATGGTCTTTCTGCCATCTGGATAGCATTGGGTGCGCTAATTATTTGACCCACAACTCGGTAGGTGGTCGCGGCAAGTTGTGCAGGGACATGGACAAGGTATTTTGGGGCCATATGCAAATAGTGGAAATGGCACACCCAAGGGAACACTGAAATTCCTGGTCCTGACCTGACACATGCCGACTTTAGCTGCCCCTGCCCCAGCTGGGTGAAATGGGGAAAAAAAACCACAATTGCTCCATCTTTTTCAGAACGGTGATATAAATGAGGGTTTGTTTTTTTTTTGGATCAGCACAAGTTCAATATATTTATTTTGATTTGCTTTGTAGTGGTATTTTTATATTGTCATTTTTTTTTTGTGTTTTTTTTTTGCAGACTGTAACATGGTTTCCGTTTGGTACATTTTTGGAATACTTATGACTTGTTGAAAAAAAAAAAAAATTGCTGCTGAGGTTTTTTTTTTCCTCTCTATGGTGTTCAATGCGTGGGATATAAGGTTCTATATTAACCCCTTCCCGACATTGGGCGTATGCATACGCCCTAGCGGGAAGTGACTTCCCGCAAATGGACGTATGCATACGCCCTGGCAATCGCGCGGGCTTGCGGGCGAGCCGCGTGCGATCGCGACATGGAACCAGCGGTAAATTACCGCTGGCTTCATGCCTCATCACCCGCGGCCGGAGTGAGCTCCGGCCGCGGGTAAAAAACGCATCATTACCGCAGCCTGTCTTGGCCGCAATAATGAAGGCGCAGGCAGGAGGAGTGAGCTCCCTCTGCCTACGATCGCGAGGCAAGCGGCAGAGCTGCCGCTCGCCCGTCTCCTACCGGACTCCCCGGATGCGGGTAGTCTGGTGACGTCACCATGCCCATAATGCATTGTGGGCATGGTGTCACTAGTTGCCATGGCGACCTGTGCACAGCAGTAACGCTGTGCACAGATCGCCTCTTCAAATAGCAATCTAACGATTGCTTTTCCCCAGTGGGGATTTGCTGTTACAAATCCCCACTGGGGAGATGTAAAAAAATGTGAAAAAGTAAAAAAGGTAAAACACTAACACAAAAAATAAAATTAAAACATGTACACCGCCCTTTTCCCCTTTACAAACTCCAATCACCCCAAAAAAGATCAAAAATAAAGTACCCATATTTGGTATCGCCGCGTGTGTAATGACCTGCCCTATAAATCTGTCACGTTAATTAACCCGTACGGTGAACGCCGTAAAAAACAGTCACAGAATTGCGATTTTTGTACATCCTGCAGCACATAAAATGGAATAAAAAGCTATCAAAAATTCATATAAATGCCAAAGTGGTACCAATTAAAACGTCATTTCATCCCGCAAAAAAAAGTCCTTACACGTCTCTGTATACGGAAAAATAAAAATGGCTCTCAGAAGACAGCGATGCATAAATATTATTTAACACAATAAAAACACTTTTTTAAAATTTTTTAAAAGTGCTTCCAAATTTAAAAAAACTATATAAATAGGGTATCGCTGTAATTGTATCGACCCAGAGAGTAAAGCTAACTGGTCATGGATACTGCACGGTGAGCGCTGTTAAAAATAAAAATAAAAAAAACTACTAGGATTGCAGTATTTTCTTCACCCTGCCTTCCAAAAAACGGATTTAAAACTGATCAAAAAGTCTTGTCCCCCCAAAAATACCAATAAAAATGTCAACTCATCCCGCAAAAAAACAAGCCCCTACACAGCTCCGTACACAGAAAAAATAAAAGTTATGGCTCTCAGACTATGGCGATGCAAAAACGTGTTTTTCATTTTTTAATAAAAGTGTTTTTATTGTATAAAAGCAGTAAAACATAAAAATACAAATTGGGTATCGCCGTAATCGTATCGACCTGCTGAGTAATACTAACATGTCAGCTATACTGCACGGTGACCACTGTAAAAAAAATAAAAATAAAAAACACTACCTGGAATGTTGTATTTTGTTCAAAATGCCTCACAAAAACCTTAATAAAAAGTGATCAAAGCGGCATATGCCGCCCATATTGGTACTAATAAAAACGTCAACTCATCCCACAAAAAACAAGCCCATAATCAGCTCCGTATACAGAAAACTGAAAATGTTATGGCTATCAGAACAGGACAACATAAAAACGCAATTTTTTATAGACCTATTTCTATTGTGTAAAAGTAATAAAACATAAAAAAAATATATAAAATCTATATCATTGCAATTGTACCGACCCCCATAGTAAAGATATCCTGTCATTTATACTGCACGGCGAACGCTGTAAAATTGAAGCCCAAAAAAACAATGGTGGAATTGCGTTTTCCCCTCATTTTTATAGCCCAATGCAAAAAAAAAGAAATTTGGAACACCTGTGCACCCTAAATGCACAATACACCCCTAGATGAGATCTATGAGGCGTGCTGAATCCAAAATGGGGCGGCTTCTGGAAGGTTTCACCTGTTCTGGTACTTTGGGGGCTTTGTAAATGCGACATGGCCCCACCAAAATCTGCGTTCCAAAAGCCAAGTAACACTCCCTCCCTTATACGCCCTGCCATGTGCCCAAACAGCAGTTTACACCCACATGTAGGGTATTGCCGAACTTGGAAGAAATTGCGTAACAAAGTTTTGGGTCCTTTTTTACCAGGATGCCTTGTAAAAATTAAACATTTTCAGCTAAAATTGCAGATTATTGGAAAAAAAATTTATTTCATTTTCACAGCCTATGGCTAAAAATTTTGTGAAACACCTGTGAGGTCGATATACTCGCTACACCCCTGTATATATTCCTTAAGGGGTGTAGTTTCCAATATGGGGTCTTTTTAGGGGAATTTATTAAGTTTTAGCACCTTAGGGTGTCTGCAAACCTGAAATGGCCCCTAAATAAAATCGTAATGAAAATGAGGCCCCAGAGTCCAGTAGGTGCTCCTCCTATTCACATTTACCGTATTCTTGTGAATAATGTATAAAAATTGAAAATCTGCAAAAAAAAGTGAAATTTTGAAATTTCACTTCCACTTTGCTTTAATTCCTGTGAAACACCTAATGGGTTAATAAACTTCCTAAATGCTGTTTTGAATACTTTAAGGGGTGTAGTTTCTTAGATGAGGTCATTTATGGGGGTATCTAACATACAGGTCAATCAAAGTCATGTTAGAACTAGACAGGTCCCTAAAAAATGTATATTGCAAGTTTTCTTGAAAATTTGAAAATTCCTACTAAATTTCTAAGCCCCCTAATGTCGTAAAAAAAAAAAAAAGACATTTAAAAAAAATGATGCCAAACTACAGCAGACATAGGGTAGATGCTAGTTATAAACTATTTTGATTGGAATATCTATCTGTCTTACATGCAGAAATTTTTGAAGTTTGAAATTGGTACATTTTTCAAATTTTTCACGATACTTTGATATTTTTCACAAATAAACAAGCATTTTTTGGACCAAAATTTCTTACTATCTTAAAGCACAATGTGTCACGAGAAAACAATCTCTGAATCACATGGATAGGTTAAAGTGTCAAAAAGTTATTCTCACATAAAGTGACACATGACATATTTCAAAAATGGGGCTCTGTCAGAGAGGCCAAAACTGGCTCCGGCGGTAAGGGGTTAATGATCAAACCTTTTTCAGATGCAGTGATACCAATTATTTTACCAATTATGTTATTTTTATTTGTAAAATGGGCAAAGGAAGATTTTTGCTTTTAAAAAAAAAAAAATAACTTTTTTTCTTTTAGTCCCTCTAGGGTACTTGACCACCAGGGGATGCAAACACTTGTTTATTGTTTTGCAGTAATAATGTATAGCAGAATAGGGAGCTGCTTTCACTCCTATTACACCAGCCTTCAACAGAAATTGATTGGTGCAATAAGAGGGCACGTTTGGGGGCTTTAAAAGCCAATTTGGTGGGGGGTACGCAACGCCACCTGTATAACTGCTAAAATGCTATGGTCGTGTTGAGTCATATCTGTTTAACTACTCCGCTACCACAGTTATTTCCAGTCCTGGCTGTTGAAGACCGGCACTTTGTGCCCCCTAGTGATAAGTAAAGATAAGCACCGTAGGCAGTCACCTATCTAGGACACATATCAATGCTATATAAATTAATGAAATGGAAGATGCAACAAAATAGTTTTTTTGTTTTTTTGTTTTTTTTCTCAATTGTAAATGAAGTTTTCCAATACAAAAATATATCCAACAAGGCCTTTAGATAACGATCAAAGAGATACTATGCAATCAAATTAGTAAAAACAAAGTGCAGCACAGAACAAGTGAATCTCAATGGGTTAAATAGGACACATTCCTAGTCTACAGCTCAATAGCCCCATCTTCTGGAGCCAGTGAGAAACAGACCAGCAGACGGCTAAAGTGACAGAGTTACCTGCAAGACAGGAAGACAAACCAACAAGACAGGGTGGGGGGAAAGACCAAGAACAGGACACACAAGGACGAACTAAGGCTCCCAACACTAGATTTGCAATCCAATTATACCAAATTAGAGAACTACAAGTCCTGAAGGATACAGTAAACATCCCAGGGTTTCCAAATAAGATCAAAAAGTTCCAGTTGATTGTGAGATAGGGCAGTAAGATATTCCATTCGTCTAACTTCTTGCAAATGGAGACATAAGTCGTGCTGCATGGGAATAGAAGCTTGTATCCAAAATCTAGCAATCAGACACTTAGAAGCTGTCACTATAGGGACATACTAAAAGGCATGAACAAAAAGAATGAACATTATTACTAAGTAATAAAGTGCCATGGAGAAACTAAAGAAGGTTTCCAGGGTCTAAATAACAGATTGAATAAAAAAATACAAGATAAGTTTATAGTGGAATGAACAATTATATATTAGTAAACGGGTACCTAGATCTTTTACCTTGCATGATAGGTGTGGAATGAACAATGATATATAGGCAGTTAGGTGAAACTGAACACATTTTCCACCTAAACAGGTGCCAGGGGACACTTTAACGCTGTGCATTATAGGTGGGAATGAACATGATATATAAGGCAGTTTTTAGTGAAATGAACACATATTCCATACAAACAGGTGCCGTAGCACTTTACCTGTGCATATAGGTGTGAATGAAGAGGATATATAGGCAGTTTTGAGTGAAAATGAACATAATTCCCATAGAAACGGGTGCCTAGAACTTTACCTGTGCATGATAGGGGGGAATGAACATGATTATATATGCAGTTTTTTGAATGAAATGAACAGGTGCCTAGAACTTTACCTGTGCATATTAGCTTGGGGAATGACATGATAGATAGCATTTAGGAGTGAAATGACACATGGTGCCATAACAAACAGGTGGTCTAGCACTTTACCTGTGCATGAATTGGTGGGGAATTTAACAGGATATAGTAGGCCAGTTTAGAGTGGAAATGAACACTAATTCCACCTAAACAGGTCCTAGCACTTTACCTGTGCATGAAGGTGGGGAAAGAACATGATATATAGGCAGTTTTGGAGTGAAAATTTAACATATATACCCATAGAAACAGGTGCCTAGCACTTTACCTGGCATGGTAAGGTGGGAATGAACATGAATATACAGCAGTATTTGATGAACTGAATCATAAATTCCCATAGAAACAGATGCCCAAGAACTTTACCTTTGCATGATAGGTGGAGAAAGAACATGAATTTATAGGCAGTTTAGAGTGAAATGAACACATATGCCATACTCAACAGGGTCCTAAGCTAGCCACTTTAACCTGTGCATGATAGGTGGGGAATGAACATGATATATAAGGCGCAGTTTGAGTGAAATGAACGCATAATTCCACCTAAATCAGGTGCTAGCACTTTATCACACTTCACTGCATGATATGTGGGGAATGAACCAGATATATAGTTAGTTTTGAGTGAAATGAACATATATTCCAATAGAAACAGGTGCCTAGAACTTTATCTGTTCATGATAGGTGGGGAAATGAACATGATATATAGGCAGTTTAGAGTGAAATGAACACATATTCCACCTAAACGGTGTCTAGCCACTTACCTGTGCATATTAATGGGGAATGAACATGAAATAAATAGGGAGCTTTGAGTGAAATGAACATATAATCCATACAAAAAGGTGCCCTAGCACTTACATGTGCTGATAGTGGGAAATGAACCAGGATACAAGCCATAAAGAGGAAATGAACAAATATTCCTCCAAAAACAACCGGTGCCTAGCACTTTACCTGTGCATTATAGGTGGGGAATGAACAAGATAATATATGCAGTTTTCAGTGAAATGGAACAATATTCCATAGAAACAGGTGCCTAAACCAACCTTTACCTGTGCATGATAGTGGGGGAATGAACTTGATATAAAGTGCAGTTTAAGAGTGAAAATGAACACATATTTCATAGAAAACATTGGCTAGCACTTACCTGTTGGCATTATAGGTGGGGAAAATGAAACAGGAATATTATAGGCAGTCTTCGAGTGAAATGAACACATATTCCATACAAACAGGTGGCTAGCACTTTATTACCTGTGTATGATAGGTGGGGAATGAACAGATATATATGCAGTTATCGAGTGAAATGAACACATATTCCATACAAACAGTGCCTTAGCACTTATCTCTGGCATGATAGGTGGGGAATGAAACATGATATATAGCATTTTTTGAGTGAAAAGAACAATATTCCATAGAATCAGGTGCCTAATGAACTTTACTCTGTGCATGAAATGGTGGGGAATGAACAAGAATATATAGGCAGTTTTTCGAGTGAATCAACACATATTCCACCTAAACAGTGTGGCTAGCACATTAACCTTGCATATAAGTGGGGAATAAAACATGATATAATATGAGCTTTGAGTGAATGAACAATATAATCCATACTAACATGTGCTAGCCTTTACCTGTGCATGATAGGTGGGAAAAACATGATACATAGCCAGTTTAGAGTGAAATGAACTCATAATCCACCTAAACAAGGTGCTAGCACGGTTTACCTGTGCTTTATAGGTGGGAATGTAACACGTGATAAAGTGAGGCAGTTTTCAGTGAAATGAACATATATTTCCATAGAAACAGTGCCTAGCACTTTACCCTGTGTGCATGATAGGTTGGGAATGAACATGATATAATATGCAGTATAAGATTGAAATGACACCATCTTCCACCTAATCAGTGCCTAGCACTTTACCTTTGATCTGATAGGTGAGGAATGAACATGATATATAGGCAGTTTAGAGTCGAAATGAACAATATCCATACAAACAGGTGTCTATCACTTACCTGTCATGATAGGTGGGAATGAAACATGATATATAATGCATTTTGAGTGAAATGAAACATATATTCCACCTAAACAGCTGCCTAGCACTTTAGCCTTGCATGATAGGTGGGGGAATGAACCTTGATATATAGGCAGTTTTTAGTGAAATTAACATCTATTCCATAGAAACAGTTTGCCTATAACTTTCCTGTGCATAATAAGTGGGACTGAACATGATATAAAGTGACTTTGAGTGAAAAATGAACATATTAATCCATCAAACAGTGCTACCAACATTACCTGTTCAATGATTTAGTTGGGTATGAACAGGATACATAGCCAGTTTAGAGAGAAATGAACACATATTCCACTAAACCGTGCCCTAGCACTTACTGTGCATGATCCTGATGGGAATGAACAGGATATTAAAGGATGGTTCAGAGTGAAAAGAACACATATTCCACCTAAACAGGTGCCTATCACCTTACCTGTGCATGATAGGTGGGGAATGAACATGATATATAGGCATTTTGAGTGAAATGAACATATATCCATAGAAACAGGTGCCTAGCACTTTACCTGTAACGTGATAGGTGGGAATGAATAGGATATATAGCATTTGTGAGTGAGAATGAAACACATATTCCATACCCGCTGTAACGGTGTTTTCCTGGACCGGAAGTGGATCCACTGGACCACCGCAAGCGATGGTGTAAGCCACGCCAGGGAACGGAATCTAAGTAGCTTCACGTAGTACACCATAGCCCTGCCGCAAAGCGGGAAAAAAAATGGACTTGCGGCGGCGGGAGTCTACATGGTCGTCCCCACTGACGGTGACTTCATGCGGTGGCAGCCGAGTAATAGCTGGGTGCAAAATCGTCAGGCAGGCTCGTAGTCGGGGTTAGGCAGGTGTCAGGTCAGTCCGCTATGGTTCGAGGTCGAGTACAGGCAGGAGGTCAGGGCAGGCGCAGAGATACGTGGTCAGTAATACGGAAGCAAGGGTACGGTACACTGTAGAATCAGGACGAGACAAAGGAACGCTTTTCCTCCATTAGGCAAGGCACAAAAGATCCGGCAAGAGCGGGCGAAGCGCCCAGGTGAAATAAGGGCAGTGCCCGGCAATTACCCAAATTACCGCGCACTGCCCTTTTAAATCTCACAGAGCCGGCGCGCTCCGCCGCCTTCGAGCACGGGGGAACTCGCCGCGCCGACAGCAGGAGACTGCAGGGAGACAGGAGCGCGGCTAGGTAAGTGATGGCGCGCCGAGGGCGAGTGCTACCCCTGCCGCCCGAGGAAACCCGGGGGCAGCGCGGCACCCGTCCCGGGGTACGGGGGCATGAACTTCGTCGGCGCCCGCAGGGGGGATCGCGGGCGCCGGAACGAGCAACCGTACCCCCCGCCCATAGCCCTCCCCCTCTTCCTGTCTGGAGAAATCTCTGCAGCAGTTCACGGTCCAAGATGTTGTCCTCCGGCTCCCACGATCTCCTCCCAGTACCAAACTCCCTCCAGTCGATCGAGGAAATACCGCCTTCCCTTGATGGTCTCATGTCTAGGATCTCATTGACCGCGAAGATGTGGAGCCTCGCTTCAAAATGGAGGCTTTGATCCTCTGGAAAAAAAAACGGTTCAGACCACCGGCTTCAACAAGTGAACATGGAAAAGAGTTGGGAATAACTCATTGTGGGTGGAGCCGGAGTTTGTAGGCAGCCGGGTTGATTGCGGGAGAGTACCTCCAATGACCTACGTAACCGGGGCCCCAATTTGTACTAGGGGATCTTCACCGGAAATATCTGGCGAGATATCCAGACTTTGTCCGCCCAGGGCGAAAACACGGGGAGGGTCTTCTATTCTTTTCCCGCTGGACCTTCATACGTGCTGATTGCATGCTGCAGAGACTGGCGTGTCTTCTCCAAATAGACACCATATCTGGGCAAGGTGTCCGCTGCCGGCACTTCTGATGTTGAGACAATGGTAATGGAGGTCGGGGATGCTGGCCATAGACGTTAAAAATGGGGATTACCATGGATTCCGACTCAGGGAGTTATAGTAAAGAAAACTCCGCCCTAAAGAAGCAAGCTGGCCCAGTCATCCTGTCGAGCCAGACAAAATGTATAAATTAGGCCTCCATAATCTGATTGATCCTCTCCACTGCCGTTCGTCTGCGGGTGGTAGGCGAAGAGAAATCGAGGTTCACTGCAACCGAAGCAGAGGCCCGCCAGAACCTCCGACACAAATTGGACTCCCGACCGAGACAATGTGCTGCGGAAGCCGTGTAGGCCGAAGATGTGGAGAAAGAATTGGTTGGCCAACTGGGGTGTCAGGAGGGTAGCCCTGGGCAACGGAATGAAGTGCGCCATCTTCTAAAAACGGTCCGCGACCACCCAGATGACCGTGTTTACCCGAAGAGGGAGGCAAGATCCGTGACGAAATCCATTGCCACCATAGAGTCCAAGGGCCCTAAGGGATGGGCAGCGGCTGGAGCAACACCCGCGGGTCGTGGCGAGGAGTCTTGTTACGAGCACAAGTAACGCAAGACTTCTCACGAATCCTTGATTTCCCTCTTGCCACACTGGCCACCAGTAGAAACGAGAGATTAGGAGGAAAGGATTTGCGTGCTCCGGGTGACCATCCACAATAGAACCAGTGTCACCGATTTCAAAATACTCCTGCGGAGCCGCAGGACGGACATAGGTTTTTTCCCTGGAGAACCTTACGCCAGATCTACCGGAGCCACCGAGAACAGGCGTTCAGGGGAAAATATATGCGGTGGCGTGCCCATCCTCACCCAACACATCGGAGACACCGGGGAGAGCGCATCGGCCCGGATGTTCCTTTCTCTGCTTGCCGAAAATGTACTCTGGAAATTGAAGCGCGAGAATGAACAGGGACCAACCTGGCTGACGTGGGTTGAGGCGTTGGGCCCGCTTGAAGGTATTGAATATTTTTGGTGGGTCGGAGAAAATGGTGATGGGGAAGAGAGCACCCTCCAGTAGATAACGCCACTCCTCTAGAGCCAGCTTAACGCCAATCAACTCCCTCCTCCGATGGAGTAAATTCTCCCGCAGGGAAACGTCTTGAGAAGAAAGCACATGTGACCATCTTGCCTTAGAATCCCTTCTGCATAAGAATTGCGCCAAGCCCCGACCGAGGAGGCGTCCACCTCCAGAAAGAATGGTTTCTCGGAAATCCGGTCTGGTCAGGACGGGCCAGAGTCAAGGCTGTGCCTTACAGTTGAGCAAACGCCTTTTTTCGGCCTCAGGCGTGCCACTGCCATGGATTGGAGTTCTTCTTGGTAAGTGTCAAGTGATAGTGCCACCAAGGCAAATAATGGCAGGATAAACTGACGGTAATAGTGGGTGGCTACATCATCATCTATTGGGGTTTAAATCGCACTCCCGTCCTCATCCCCGGGGTCTTGGAAATCAGGGGACCCCTCACAAAAAGACCCCCCCCAAGCCACTCTCACCATCTTTTAACTTTCCCGCCCTGCAAAACAGGGGATTTGGGCCCCCATTTCTTGGGCTGCCAAAAAAGTTTGCTGACTTCCCTCCTCAAATTTTTTCATCCTCGCTATATAGTGGCGTAACCCCAGACCGTTAGTAGATCTCTGCGGGGGAAACCCGGATGGTACAGAGGCGGGTTGAGGCGGGGGTGGGGGGTGCTGACCCGCTCCCGGGCAATCCCAACAAAGGGGTTTTGGGTTCTGACGTTCCCCCAATTTCTTGGCGGGGGTTTTGTGGAGTCCTTGGGGGGAAAAAGTGGGAAATTTTAAAACTTTTGGGTTTGTATCAGTACAGGGCCGCTTTGCCCAGCGGCATTGTGGCCTAACCGAGGGGCCCCCTGCGGGCGATGTCCCCTTGCTGTGTGGACCGGGGCCGGGAATGTTTTGCCTCTGCCACTCGCATTTGAAGAGCCTGCCACCCCCCTCTGTTCTGACTTTCTGTTTGTTTCTAAAATTACAGGACACGGGTTTGTGAAGAAATCGTATATGATAAATAAACACCCTGTATTTAAACTCCAAATAAACCGCCCTAAAAAGCTTGGGGAAAACCTTTGGGTTTAAAAAATTGCGCTCCACAAATGGGCGGGAAAAAATTGACTTGTGTAGGGCCGTTTTAAAAAACCGTATTTTACTGAACATAAAAGCACAAACAGACTTAATTTTAACCCTTTGGATTGAATTATGCTACAGAATTTCTTCTGTTTGGGGGTGAAAAAAAAAGTTTTTTTTACTGAGGTACAACGCAGAAAAACCCCTTAGTTAAACCCCCGGTTTAATTGGCCCAAAAAATTGAGCAACCACAAACAAACAGTTTGTAGAGGTTTTCCAAAGGGTGTTTTTTTAAAGCTTAAAAAAACCAAAAAGAGGAAAAAAATTGGGAATTAACTTCGTTTTGAATTATGCTAAAAGGGAAAATTTTTTTTTTGGCGGGGAAATAAACTGTTTTTTTTAAATCACCCCAGCAGCAAGAAAACGTTAATTTTAACCCCCGGATGTAAATTGCGCCCCAAAAAATTGAGAAAACCAACCCAAAATAGCGCTTTGGGGGCGGTTACAATGGGGTGTTTTTTTCGCTACACAAAAAAAAGGAAAATTTTTTAATTAACCCCTTTGCTTGTGATTATGCCCACAGGGGAAATGGGCTTTTTTGGCGGGGTAATAACGGCTTATTTTAGTCCCCCAGCAGCAAAAACAATGCTCAACCCTTCCCGACATAGGGCGTTAAGATAGCGCCCTAGCGGGGAAGTGACTTTTTTTTTTTTATTTTTCCCAGCAAAGATGGACGTATCCATAGCCAGGCGAATTTTTCTTAACGCGGGGCTTGCGGGCGAGCCACGCGGCAGATCGCAACATGGGACAGCGGTAAATTACAGTGGCGAATGACGTATATAAACCCCTGCTGGAGTGGCAACGGCCGCAGGTGATTACCGCTTCATTACAGCAGACTGTCATGCGCTGCGATAATCAAAGCCGCGAGCAGGAGGTGTGAGCTACTCCTGCCTGCTCCCGTTCGGCTGCGCACCAGTTACTGCGGGCACCGATCGCCTGTCTGATGACCCAGGAAGTTAACGGCGCACTTACAGGAGTTCATCTGTGAGTCACAATTGCCCGCAATGCATTGTGGGCATGGTGACAGGCATAGTCATGTGCGGGACCAGTTACACAGTACGAGTACCTGTGCAACTGGCCTGCCTTGGTCAACAACATGTTGCTGATTGCGTTGTAGAAGATAAAGTGGAATAAAGTGAAAAAAAGTAAAAAATAAATGTCCAAAAAGTGAAAAAAAGTATAACACAAACAAAAGAAAGATAAAATAAAAAACCACGATACACCGCCCTTTTCCCTTTACAAACGGCATCCGCCCCGCAAAAAGATCAAAAAAAATAATAAAGTACCCATATTTGGTATTGCGCGTGCGTAACGACTCACTATAAATCTGTCACGTTAATTAACGTTCGGTGAACGCGTTAAAAAACAAAAACAAAAAACAGGGTCACTGAATTGCGATTTTGTACATCCTGCAGCACATAAAATGGAATAAAAGCGATCAAAAACTCGTATAGATGCCAAAAGTTGTACCAATTAAAAACTTCAGTCAATGACCGCAAAAAAATGTCCATTACACGTCCTGCATACGGAAAAATAAAATAGTTATGGCTCTCAGAAACAGCGATGGATAAATATTATTTAACTCATAAATACTCTTTTTGTTTTTAAAGTGCTTCAAAATTTTTTAAAAAAAATATATAAATAGGGTATCGCCGTAATCGTTTCGACCCAGAGAGTAAGCTAACTGTCATGATACATCACGGTGAGCGCTTGTTAAAATAAAAATTAAAAAAACACTACAGGATTGCAGTTATTTTCTTCACCTGCCTTCAAAAAACGGATTTAAAACTGATCAAAAAGTCTTGTCCCCTAAAAATTATACAATAAAAACAGGTCAACTCTTCCCGCAAAAAAACAAGCCCCTACATGCTCCGTAACACAAAAATAAAAAAGTTATGGTTCCCAGACTATGGCGCTGCAAAAACGTGTTTTCCTTTGTGTGTTTGATAAAAGTGTTTTTATTGGTAAAAGAATCGTAAAACATAGAAAAAAATATACAGTAAATTGGGTCATCGCGTGTAATAGTATCGACAGCCTGTCTGAGTAATACTGTATGTCAGTATAATTGCACAGTGACGCTAGGTGATTTGTTATAAAATTAAAAATAAAAAACACTTACCTGGACATGCTGTCTTTTGTTTCAAATATGCTCACAAAGCCTTAATAAAAGTGATCAAAGCGGATATGCCCCAAATAATTGGTACTATAAAAACGTCAACTCATCCACAAAAAACAAAGCCAGTATATCAGCTCTTATACAGAAAAACTGAAAAAACGTTATGGCTATCAGAACAGAAAAACATATAAAAAAACGGCATTTTTTATAGAACTATTTTACTTTGTGTAAAAGTAATAAAACATATAAAAAAACTATTATAAATCTAAACCATTGCAATTTGTTACCGACCCCCCATTAGTAAAGATTATCCTGTAATTTATACTGGCACGGCGGACGCTGTAAAATTGAAGCCCAAAAAAACAATGGCGGAATTGCATTTTCCCTCTTTTCATAGCCCATGCACAAAAAAAAACCCAACTTTGTAACACCTGTGCACCCAAAATGTACAATACCACCCCTAGTATGTGTTCTATGATCTGGCGTGTTGAATCAAAATGGGTTGACTTTGGAGGTTTCAACCTTGTATCTAGGTACTTTGGGGGCTTTGTAAAATGCGACATGGCCCCACGAAAATCTGCATTCAACAGCCAAAATAGAGCTCCCTCCTTAAACCCCCTGCCATGCGCCCAAACAGCAGTTTACAACCACATGTAGGGTATTGCCGAACTTGTAAGAAATAGGCGTAACAAGGTTTTGGGTGCTTTTTTACCAGGATTCCTTGTTAAAAATAAACAATTTTCAGCTAAAATTGCAGATTATTGGAAACAACCAATTTTTTTTTTTTTTAATTTTCACGACCTAACGGCTAAAAAAATTGTGGCACACTGTGGGTCGTATGCTCACTACACCCCTGGATATATTCTTAAGGGTGTGTGTATTTTACAATTATGGGGTATTTTTAGGGAGATTTATTTAAGTTTTGGAACCTTCAGGGTGTCTGCAAACCTGGAAATGGCCCTAAATAAAATGGTCATTGAAATGAGACCCCAGAGTCCAGTAGGTCTCCTCCTATTCTGGGGCTTGTGGTTTGAGCCAAATAATGCACTAGGGTCACTATGGGATATCTCTGAAAAGGGCAGAATCTGGGAATCATATTACGTTGTTATTTCCTTGAATCACATTTACCGTATTCTTGTGAACATGTATAAAAATTTACAATCGGCAAAAAAGTGAAAATTTTGAAAATTTCACTTCCACTTCTGCTTTAATTCCTGTGAAACACCTAATGGGTTAATAAACTAAAATCGGTTTAGAATACCTTTAAGGGTGTAGTTTCTTAGATGATGCGTCATTTATGGGGTTGTGTGACTAAACATACAGGCATTCAAAATCACGTTGTTAGAAAGGGATGGTTCTCGAACACAAAATTTATATTGGCAATTTGTTGAAGTAATTTGAAAGATTCTATACTAATAATTCTAAGCCACTTAAAATGTCGTAAGTAAAAAAAAAATGACTATTTGAGTGAAAAATTATGCCAAACTACAGCAGAATAGGGTAGATGCTTTTAAACTATTTTGATGGAATAACACGCTTACATGCAAAATTTCTGAAGTTTAAAATTGGAAAATTTTTCACGATTTTTTGATATTTTTCAAAATAAACAAGCTTTTTTTTGGCCCAAAATTTCTTACTATTTAAAGCCAATGTGTCACGAGAAAAAAATCTTGAATAATGGATGGGTTTAAAGTGTCAAAAAGTTATTCTCATATAAAGTGACTGAAAGGGGGAACCATCGGGGACCACGAAAACACAGACAAGTGAGGCCCTGGCGGGTCCAAACCCTGTCCCTGCCTTTTTGGGGGTACCCGACCCCTTTAAAAGGGTCGGCCCCAACCGAAGACAAAAACTACCTAAATACGTGGGAACACAAGACCAGACAAACAAATACAAAACACAAATAAGGGAAGTGAGACAAGCAAGGTGGCAGCAAGGGGCAGCGCAGTCCAAATCGGGAGACAGAGAGAAAAAACGAAAGAGGGGCAAAGGGGTAACTGTCGGGAAAGCAGTACAAAATCAGGAAGAGCAGAATAGTCAGAAAAAAGGGAGTCAGGAAACCAAAAAACCCAAAAATAGACAGAAAAGAAAAGGGTAAGGAAAAGCCCCAAAAATTAAAGGCACAGGGGACAGGTCAGGGAACCCTTTTAAAGGGGGAAAATGGTGAACACAGAGCAGAGGGGATAGGTGGAAATAACACAAAGCCGGATAGGGGAAAAAACGTCAACAAGAGGAACACAGTTTAAATAAAAGGGGCTGGAGGATTGTGGGCCCCGGGGGTTGGCCGTAATCAATTAAAACACACAGGGAAGGGAAAGACTCAGTTCACACCCGGGAACCAAAAATACAAAGCAAATTTTGTCAAAAACCACGGCTTCCGTCGCAACGGCCATGGCCGCGACCAGAACTCGAAACTGGGGGGGCTGCGTACATGTCATGAATGAACATGACAGATTTCAAAAAAGGGGGTCTGTCAGAAGGGGGAAAAATGGGTCCGGCGGTAAGGGGGTTAAAAGAATACAAACAGGAAAAAGGCCCTTTGATCCCCCTTTGGGTTTCAAGTGCTGTGAGCAGATAGCATTAAAATGTATTGCAGCTGCCTGGAGCACCTGGACTCAGATCCAAACCCCAAAAAATGAATAGAACATTAAAGAAGCGTCTCTGGACAAGCTGAGACACCCCCAAAAAAATCGCTGTTAAAAATCAGTTCCTAAAGTATGAGCTACAAAATTCAGCCGCGGAGCCCCTTTCCCCTTTGGATCAGTACAGTGAGGGGTTTTTGTGGGGCCCCCAGCGTGGGTTTCCCGGACTTTTATAGTCCCGGTAAAAGGTCACAAAAAATTCCCCCCGGTCTTGTTTTGGCTTCATCTCTGAACAATGTTTGCGGGCTATGCCCTTTTTCCCCCAAAGGAGTTCTTTGCCCATGAACGCCATGTGCTGCAGCCATTTTATCAATAAAAAGAAACATTTCCCGTTTCCCAAAAAGTCCCAAAAAAAATTCGACTTTGTTCTGAAACGAAGTTTTCCTGAAATTCTAAACAAATTTCCACTTCGTTAGAATCTTTTCCCCCATCTCTAGATTTTGGTTTACAAAGATTTAAAAAAAATAAAAAAAAAAACACAAAAAAAAAAATTTTCCCAAAAGGGGACTGAGAGTCCAAACCACAAATTTTTTGCCCGGGCCCCCTTTTTTTTATTAGCTATAAAATTTTATAAGGGAAAACGTGACAAAATTTCACAAAAAACCCTTTTTTTTTGTGCCACTTTTTGAAGTAATAAAAAAAGATTAAATAAAAAAAGTAAAAAGAGCCCACTTTTTTTTTTCACCTTTTTCCCCTCTTTTATTTAAAGGGGAAAAAAAACAATTTAATGAAAAAAATTTAAACAAAAAAGAAAAAAAAATGTAAAAATGGAAAAAAGGGGAAAAAATAGTAGAATGATTAATAGCGTTAAAACTTGCATGTACTACAAAATTAAAATGTGCCCAATCAAAAAGGGGGGAAAAAGGTTGCTTAAATTTGAGCTGGAAAACAAAAACCAAAAACAATCCCATACAGAAGTTGATCACTGTTCCAAAGAATTTTTTTAACCCAACACCAAATTTCTTCAGCCATATTTTTTAATATTTTTTGTCACTTGTTGTAGGGGTTTTGGGGTTTTTGTAGAGGGGAAATTTTTTTTGCCAAAATTTTTAATTTATATTTCCCCCCAATTTTTAATTATGAAATTGATTTTAATTCTTTTTTTTTTAAATTTTTATGGCTTTCGAAAGTTTTTTGCCCAAACATTTTTGGAAATGGAGGTTTTGATTTTTTGGAAAACCCACTGTTTTGGGAGAATGGGCTGTGCTGAAATATGCCCTTGATAATAACTGTCACTAAAGGGGACATGTAAAAACCGGGTTTGCAGACTCTCCGTTCTTTCTCTGTTTTTAACCCCAACAATATGAATGAAAGTGGTCTCAAAAGCACTTTAAAAAATGTGTCGGGGTTCTACGTAAAAAGTAGTTTTGGGCCATCCATTGCTATAAATTATGTAGGGACAGCTTTTGCGTTAAAGTTTGGCGCTTTTTTGGTGCATTGTATGGATTTTCGGCACAACAGGCCCCCAGCATTTAGGGGGCCATTTAAAAAAAAATTTTGTAAGGCACAGTTTTTTGGCAATTTTTGGGGTTTTTGGGACGGTTCATACATTTATAAAAAAGGCCAAAAAAAGTTGTTTGGCTCAAAGCGTCCCAAAAAACTGGGGGCCACCCCTTTGGTTAATACATGTTCCCCTAAGTGTCAAAAAGAATACTTTTTTCAGCCCCTTTTTATTCAAACAGTTTGGTTTTTAAAAAAAAAAAAAAATTAAAAAAAGGGGTTAAAGGGGAACACCCCAATCAAGAATTTGAAGGTGTCCTAGCCCAAATTTTTTTTCCTGGCAAAACCTATTTGGGGGTTTTTTAAATGTTCCCCCTTATATCTTCTTTGGGGTTTTAATGGGGCCAAACCATAAAAAAACCCCAAACAAAATGTGCACCTGCATTATCTATTTTGTGTCTCCCAAAGGCCCCCTTTTGTCCATCATCGGATGGCTACACATTAGGGCACAAGAAGGGACGTAAGCTTTTTTGGAAATTTGTATTTTTGGCAATACCTTTTGGTTTGTTTTTTGTACTTTCCCCTGATAAATTCCGTTTGATCAGGGGAAAGAAACGCGGGGATAGGGGGGAATAGTTTATTTTTAAAATTTTTTCCCGGGTTTGATCTTTAAATTTGGGTTTGGGTGATGGATTTTTTTCACACATTTCTTTTGTTTGGTATTTTTTTCCCCTTTTTGCCCTTGGGGTTTTGGGCTTTAGGGAATTGTAGGGATTTAGTTAGTAGTTGTACGGGTCCCCCTTTTTTTAAAGGGCGGTTACCCCCGTTTTTATTCATATATTTAAAAATAGATAAAACCTTTTAATGGGGCCCGTGGGGAAATATTTTTTTTCCCCCCTTTTACTTGTTCCCATTAAAATTTTATTTTAAGTGTGTACTTATTTATTCTTTTTACCTGAAGGATTTGGTGTTTTAGGGGTTTTTGGGCCCTTTGTTTAGGTGAAAATTTAACCCGGATGGGTTTATCGGGGGGATATTTTTTTCTCCCCTATAAATTTAATAAAAGGTTATTGTGGTTTGTAGGGTTAGATAGGTCCAGAATTTACATTAAAAATCCCCATCTTTCCCCAGTACTTTTTTTTTACATCCCCAAGCCCCTTTAAAATTTGGAAAATTTTTTTCACATCAAATATATCTTTTTATTATTTTGATCTATTCAAAATTTTTTTCTTTTTTGTTATTGTGTTTTATTTGGGATCTATTTTTGGGATTTTTAAAATTTTTTATTTTTCTATGATTTTCAGAAAGGGAAGGGTTTACGTCGTATGTTTTTTTTTTTTTTTTCCCCCCCAAATTTTTTTGGAGGGTCTATGGCCTTGTTTAGGTCAAAACAATTCTAATCATGTAGAAGGCGTTCAAGAAATCAGTTACTGTGGAAAATTGCAGGGAAAAAAGGGGTTTAAAAAAAAAAAGGGATTGACTTTTGCCCTTTACATGATTTTTTTTTACTGTTTGTGTTAGTTTCAGTGGCCTTTTTTTTAACAAATGACTGCCCAATTTAAAAAAGGAGAAAAAAAAATTCAATCAACAATATAATTTAAAAGCCGCTCTTAAAGGAAGGGCCCAAAAGGAGTACGACCCAAAAAAGGGAAAAGGCAGGGTAAAAAATGGTAAAACAAGGTAAAAAAATAATTGTGCTGACCCCGATTGTTTAAACTGGGTTTGACTGGTTTTGAACACTAGTTATATATTGTCTTCCCCATTTTTGGGAGTCGATAGAAAAAAGAAAATCGTTGGTTTTTAAAAAAGAAAGTTTAAAAAGGGGGAATTTTGGATATGTTCAATGGCATATTTTGCAGGGTGTATTTTTGGGGTTAAATTTCGCTGCAATACACCCGAAAATATGCTTCGCAAAAAAATTTGGGACAATCATTGAGTGCTTTTGATTTTATGATGTACTTCCCCCAGGAAACTGGGAAGTCAATGGGAGCGCTGGGCCCGAATTTCACCGCTATTTTTCCCGGGCAAAAGCCCCGTGATCATACCCCCTTAAAAAAAACCCGCAAAAAAATCCCTCAATTTATTCCCCCTTTTTTCTTTCTCTTGTTTTTTTCTTTCACTATTTCCCTTTTCCTCCTTTCTACATATATTGTTGGGCCCAAACCCCACCCCTTTGTTCCCATAGTGGAAAAATTAAAAACTTTTTTTGCCTTGCTTTTAATGGACTTTTGCCCACATGATTATCATAATTTGTTTGAAAGGGGGAGGATAAGGGGATTTGGTGAAACAAACGTTTGGGGAAATTTAGCCCCTTCACCCCCTTCCCGAAAAAATCAAATTCGGGTTCTGTTTTGATGCACAGTGCCTTCGGCTGTGCCCCCCCCCAAGGGTAAAGTGGAAAAAGGAGAAAAAACAAATTTCAAACTTTTTTTTTTAAAGGGGATGTTCCCCCCAAAAAAAGGGTTTTTTTAGCGTGTATTTGGCACGTATTTCACTGTGTATTTTCGCCCTTTTTGGGGTGTGAAAATGGCGCCCCAATTACGGTAATTTATAGCTTAATAGAAAACCTTTTGGATTACGGGGTCGTCACCCGATCGTATTGTTGCGCGGGGGAAGAAATTGGGCATGTCAAATTTTTTTCACGGGGGGCTTTCACGTGTGAACCCTGCAAAGTCAATGGGGCTGTGCAGCCCCGCCCGGGCCCCCCGGGTTTGGAGTTACGCGCTGATCAGAAAGGGTTCCAAAACCAAAAAGCGTATTGCGGTGTTTTACTATACACCCCAATAAAACCGTATGAACCCTCCCCCAAAAGGGGTGGTATTAGTTACGTTTATTCCGTGGATCCCAAAATGATTTTTTTTTTTCCATTTTCCCCAGAGCAATAAAAATTTAAAAGGTATGGAGCAGGCTTAGCTTTGAGCCCAAATCCTTTAAATTTCTTCTTCTGCCCCCTTATCGATAAGGTGGATTTCTAGATGGTTTATGTGCCCAATAAACTAGGTCATGATTGTTGCCTTAAAATTAAATATCTGTCCTATATTTCCAAGGGCCAAAATTTTGTAAATGTAGCCCTCTTTTTTTGCTTTGGTTATTATATATTTAGCCAAAAATTTCTACCCTATTTTGTTGATTTTTTCTCCTTTATTAACTCCTTAAAGACCCCCCCGCCAACCCTTTAAAGACGTCGGATCGTGAAAGGGCGTCCCTCTGCCGCCCCCCAAATTTCGCTGGGATTAGGGCCGGGAAATTTCCAAAAGCCTGGGTCCCAAAAGCATTTTCCCGCGGAAATACTGGGCAGCGGCCCGGAAAAAATCCCCAAATTTGCCCCTTTTAAACCCTATTGATTGCGGCGGCGCGTTACCGGCCCGTGCAATCAAGGTTTCCCCGCCCCTGTGGGTGATCGGAAAACCCGGTGACCGAAAGTCCAGGGAAACGGCTGCCGTTTTTAGGGCCTGGGGAACCATAGCGGGGCCCCAGAGCTGTCTGTGTATGAAGCCAGTGACCCGGTTTCCATTTTTTTGGGGGGTTTTTCCTGGGTAAAATGCTTGTGTCCCGTTGGCCAGATTATTTGGGATTACCCTTTATGAATATGCTTTTTAAAAATTACTAAGTATAAAAAAAAAAAAAAAAAAAAATAAGGTTTAAAACGTTTCCCCCTTTATGGGAGTAAAAAAAAAAACATTAAAAAGTGTAAAAAAAAGAAATAAAATAAAATAAATAATAAAAAAAAAAAATAAAGGGTTTTAAAAAAAAAATAATTTTGCTTTAAAATTTAAAAAACCCCAAAAAAACCTACACCTATTAGGTATCCCCCCGACCCTAATAAACCCGTAGGGAAATTTATTTAACAAGTTTATTAAGTGTGGGAAAAGTGAATGGTATAAAAAAAAAACTGCTTTAAATTTTTAAGGGGGAAGCTTAAACTTTCCCCCATTTAAAAAACAAATGGTTTTCGGGTTGGAGGGGCCTCTTTCCAAAATGGTCAGTGAAAAAATAAAAAAGTTACAACTGTTGAAAACCCCAAAGGGAAGGGGAAAAAAAAATTTAAAAAAAAATGTTTTGGTCATTAACTATTTTTTAAAGGGGTTCGGCTTAAGGGGTTAAACAGGCCCCAGTACCTGGATTGGCTGTTTGGATTCCCGCCCTTAAAACCCCCCGAAATATTTTCTTCAGTGCTAATAAAATTTTTCTTGCTTTTCATAAAGTACAATTTCTATGAGTTAGATTTTTCCTGGATATTTAAAATTTGGCTTTTTTTCGCGAACCAAATTTCCCCCACTTTTACCCCACTTTTTTTTCCCCGGGGGTCCATAATAAGGTTCATAACCCTTGCGAAATTTCCCAAAAAAATTATTTTTTCTTGACATTTGCAAATTTTCCAGAGAAAAAACCCCGGGTTTAATTTGTCTTTTAACACAAATATTTCCCCGTTGTTTGGGCAAAAAAGGGAAAAGGATCAATCTTGGGGGCCCCTTTTGGGATAAAAACCTAAACAATTCCCACTGACTTTTTGATTAATAAAACTTTTTACCTAGTTTTAGTGCAAGGTTTAAAGGGGCTCGAGCTCCCAAAATGGTAAAGCCTGACCTTATGACCTGTATAAATTTCATGAAAATGGATTGGTTCCTTAAATATAATCTCAATTGTCAAAAATTTTAAAGGGGGTTTTAGTTTTTAGGTATCCATTTTTAAGTGAGGGGCCATAGGAGACCATGCATGTGAGTTAGGGATGGGGGTTTCCATGCCGCAAAAGGTTCCCATCAAAAAAAAAAATAAGACTTTAAATTTTTTAGAAGATGAAATTTTGCCACAGCTGAAAAGGGGTGGGGGGTAGGTTTTAAGTTCAATAAATAAATTTACACTGAAAAAAGAAATCCCAAATTTAAAAAGTGCCCCGGGGGGAAAATTGCAGTAGTTTTTTATTTGGTTAAAAGGGCTTTTTTTGAATACAGAGAGTTTCCCGAAAAATAAATAGGGATAAAAATATTCTTTTTTTTGTTTGGGGGGTCATTAATATTTCTTTCAAAGTAATCTAACCCCACTCTTTTCCTGACTTTTTATTTAATCCAAAGGGGGGGAATTTCTTGTTTACAAAATTTTTTTGAAAAAAAAATCAAAAGTCTTGAATAAATGGAAAGGCGCTCAATTGCTAAAATTGTTTTTAATTTTCAACAGTTTTGGCAAATCATTGTGTTGGGACTTTCAGGTGATTAATTTTCTCTAGTGTTGTATTTTTTTGTATAAATTTTTACCTGTTTTCCCCTGCACAATCCCAATAATGTTTCCAATTTTTAAAAATTTCCAAATTTTTAGCAGGGAAAAAAAATCCCTTGCTGGGAAAAAGTTTAAAATTTTTTTTTATAGGGCCCCCGCGGGTTAGCAGGGGCAATGACAAAACCCTCCCCCTGACCATTTCCTTAAAAGGGGTTGTCTCCCCCATGCTGTTTCCCCCAAAACCCCCGATTAAAAACTAAAATTTCAAAGGTAGACCCGTGGTTGGTTCTTGGCGGGGGTTTTTTGCCCGGACATATAAGGCCCCAGGCTATTCCTACCCGAGCCGGGTTTTCAGTTTAAAATTTAGAAACTGCAGTTTCTCAATGTACCCGAGCTTGAGGGTTTAAAACTTTCCAATTAATTTTTTTTGAAAAAAAAAAAGGGTTTCCCGTGGGACTGATTTTGGGCTCAAACGGGGGGGCCCCACTTATTTGGGGGGATGGCAGTTTAAAGCAAACAGGGGAAAAAGGTGATGAGTTTGAGAGAAATAACTTGTGTATGTGGTACCCAAAAATAGTAAAGGGAAATCTTTAATTCCTAAACAAAGTAAAATCTCAAAAACAACAATGTATTTGGTGATTTTTCTCCCTGTACCCTTCCCCTACATGGTTTTTAAAACTTTTCATTGGGGAGGGGAAAAACCCCCTTTTTTTGATTTGGGGGGGAATTCTCTTTTTGGCAATTTGTAAAATTTTGTGAGAATCGGGGTATTTAATTATACCCCAAAAAAAAAACCCAAACTTCTTTAAAAAAAGGCTTTAAAATTGCCCTAGCATGTGTGTTTAGATAAGGTAATAAAACTGTAAAATCAAAAATAGGGAAAAGAAATTTGGGGTGATAAAAAACTTTGTAAGGTCAGCTTACATTTATTTGATGTTTTGTGCCCGCCCGCTGAAGATACATGGAGTGATATATACAAGAAAACTCAAGGGTCTCTCAAAACATTTCGTTACAATTTATAAATTTTTTGCTTCGGGAGACCCCTGGGGCGTAGGACCCCCCACCTATTTTTAGAAATGGTGTTTCCCTTTTCCCCTCATCCTCAACCTGGGACGGAAAATTTAGTGATTTTGGGGGCCCCCTTTTTTAAGTGTCTCTCTGTTCTCTTAGGAAAGATCCAAGTTTCAGCTGAAAACTTTCCCGGGGCTTCCTTTGAAATGAATGAAGGGGGGAGGTGCAAGGGAAGGCTTACCTCTCTGTTATTTGCAGCCACAGCACGCCAAAAAAATGAGGAAATTAGGGGGTAACCTGTTCTCAAAATAGGTGCAAGGGCCAAAGGTGTGGGGCCCCCCCCAAAACCCGGGGCATAAACTATAGCCACAGCAAAATTTGGGGACTGCTTTTGGGCCCAAAAAAATTTTTTTCCTTTTTGTAGAGAAAAGTAGTTTGTTGGGTTTTTCTCTTTTTGCACAAAATATGGGTTTTTCCCGTTTGTTAAATTTGGGATTATTTATGCCTTTAAATTTTTTATTTCTTTTTGCGGCTTTTTTTGGTTTAATTTCATTAGGTTGGGGGGCTCATTTTTTATTTTTTCTATGGGGCCCCTATGAAACCTAGTTATGCCCCTGCCCACAACCTTTTTTGTAATATTTTTAGGACCCCCTTGTGGGTGTGAAAAACTCCGTAAGACTTTTTCCCGTTTTTGGGTTTTTCCCTCTGTTTCTTATGATGTTCTTCGCGTTTTCATGTTCTAATTTTAAAACCCCTAGATTTTTTTGCACTTTCCCCGGGGTTGTGGCCAAAACCTCATGTCTCTCTATTTTGGGAGCAAACTCTTTAAAGGGCCTGTAAGGTTTTTAAAAAAGGGCCCCGCATGGTTTAGCCCTTTTTTTTCCATTTTTATGCCCCAAAAAGGGTTGTTTAGTTGGGGGAACCCCTTGTTCCCGAAAAATTTCTAAAACCCAAATTTTTAAAAATGTTGGGGAAAAGGGATAAATTTTTGCTGCTTTAAAAAAAGGCCCCTGCCTTTTTAGCAATTTTTAAATTGCCAAGAAGGGGTGAACCCCCATTTAAAGAAATCTACAAAAAATTTTTTTAATTTTTGGTGCTCTTGCCCCTTTTCCATAGTGCAATCTGGTCCCCCTTCCCCCCGTAGGCCTTCATACTTACCCAAAAATTCCACCTGAAGTTAAAAAAAAATGTGGGTTTTTCAAAACCCGGCCCCTTTCTTCAGTAGCTTTTGGTCCCCGTGTTTCTACATGTTCGCTCGGGGGGTCCCCCACAAGCCCCCTAATCCAGCAAAGCTGCAAAGCACTGTGTTTTTCGGACCCCATCTTTATTATGGCTAAAATTATTTTTTTCCCGCAATTTTTTGTTACAGTAGTTCATTTGTGGACCTGGAACCCAAAAGTTTAGATTTTATCCCCCTATGCCTCAATAAAATTTGGATTAAATTCTTTACCCTGTCCTTGTTCCAGGGGCGTAGCTAAAGACTCATTTGGGCCCCGGGTGCAAAAAAATTCAGGTTGGGGCCCCCCTACCACTAGAAATTCATCGGTTTTACCCCAAACTTTTCAAAGACAGGTTCCCGATGGAAAGGTTCCCCAACTTGACGTAACGGATTTCTGTAGTGTAGCGTGCTGCGAAAAGATTTTTTGTATTTAAAGGGGGGTTTTCTCCAATTTTAAAAAAAAAATTTTTATTTAAAAGGGGGGCCAAATATAAAACCCAAAATTACACAGCCAAAGTGTCTGTGCTTTTTGGGTTTTTTTGGGTTTTTGTTTTTTGTTGAAGTTTACACTTAAAGTTTAATTTTTTTATTTGTATTCTGCGGGTCAGCATGTATTTGATGTGGCCTTTATCAGCGCATGTCACCACTATATGTGGGTAATTAACCCCCCATAATTTTTACTGAAACCCCAAACCGTTTTAGCAAGAACCCAAAAAACTAATTAAAATTTTAAAAAAGGGCCCAAAAAAATACCCCCAATTCACCCCCCATTTTTATTGACTAATTTCCATCTTTCTGTTACTGGGGAAACCAGTATAAACAAGATTTTTAAATACCAAAAAAAAATCAAAAAAATAAAAAGCCCCCCCCCAAATTAATACCATACATCAAACACTTTCCCCCCCCTTTTCACCAAATTATAAACCCGTCTGAATTAATAACCCATTGTAATGTTATGAATTTTTAAACCAATTTCACTAAGACCAAGACCACTATTGTACCATTTCATTACCATTTTAGTGGTATATTTCATGGGACGGGAAAGGGTTTTCAGAAATAAGTGTTTACAGGTTTTTGGGGGGAGTTATAAATTTTAAAAGGGGCTAAAGTGACATCTTTTTGATGGGGTCGTTGTCTTTTTTCTTTCCCTTTATCCCCGTACGAAGGGGCCCTTTAAGGGCTTCTCCCTGGCAAAAGTTCGTCCCATGCAGAAAATTTTTTTTCCACAAAAAAAATGTTTTGACCCCCAATTTGTGAAAAGTGCTCCCCCAAAAAAACTATAGGGCCCTTTTAAATTTTTGCCACCGTAGGTGGAAATTACACCCCCCATTTGTAGCCAGCCCACCCCACCCTCCCCCCTTTAAAAAAGGACGGCGTATAGGTGTTTCTCCTTTTAGATGGGTTAAAACCCCCAAAAATTTGTCAGATTAAAAATAGCAGACTTTTTCCCATTTAAATAGGAAGGCTCCCTAAAAAATAAGGGAAATGGTCCCCCCGGAGGTTTTGTATTTTAAAGCCCCCCCAATAAGTCGGTACATAGGGGTTCCCCAGTAAATAGGTAAAGGGATTTTGGGGGCCCCCCCTAAGGGAGGTATTTTAGGACCCCCCAGTAAATAAGTAGGTAAAAAGGGAAACCCCCCCAATTAAAGGGAGGTGGTAAATGATAGGCCCCCCAAAAGGTAGGATATAAGGGGCCCTTAGGGAAGTAGGGACATGGTCCCCCCAGCTGGAAGTTTTTTATGTTCCCCAAATTTTTCGGTAAGTGTTTTATAGGGTTTACATTTTGGGATTTATTTATAACCGGGCCCCCAGTTTGTTAGGTTTGGGGATTTCAGGGGAAAAAAAATTTAGGTTAGCCCCAAATTTTCCCAAATTAAATTTTTAAAAAAAATTATTTCCAAAAATTTTCTGATTTTCGGGATTTGTTTTTCATTTTGTTTCTCCATGTTGGGGCTCCCTTTGTGTCTTTACGGGCCTCTCATCTTTTTAAGTCGGAAAATGCTAAAAATGGTGGCTGATAAATATTTTTTTCCCCCACTTTTTACAGTTGAACCAGAAGTTTACTACCTATGTGAAAGACAAAATGCTTTTTTCCCTATCTGACTTGAAATCAGAATAAACCTTTGCTAGTTTTAGATCAATTAGGAATACCAAAATTATTTATATTTGCCAAATGCCAGAATAAAGATAGAGAATTTTTTAAGGCATTTTTATTACTTTTTGAAAAAGAAAAAAGTTTACATACATTTCCCACGAGGTGAGATTTTTGATGGTGCCCAAGATGTTCATTTGCCCGTCATTTTGAATTTTCTTCCTTTTTATTACTGTTGCCCCAAACAAATGTCCCCTTCTCACCCCCCCGTTTAATTTTGGCTTTGTAGCTATTTTAGTTTTGTCCAGTCTAGAGTTGTCCCTGAATCCTTGAAAGCTCTTGGTCTTGCCCATGTTGTAGATTAGAGTCTGAGTTTTAATTGAGTCTGTGGACGGAGTCTTTTTTTAAAGGTGCTATTTAAAGACAGCGGGTTTTTCAATGCAAGTAACGAGTTGTTAGGAGCGTTAACGGGGTCTGAGGAGCCAGAACTCTTAATGGTTGGTGGGGGTCAAATACTTTTTCTCTCAAAAAATCAAATAAATGTATATAATTTATACAAAGTGATTTTCTGGATTTTTTTTGGATTTTCTACAGTATTCTCAATGTTTAAAAATTAAACCACCTTAAAATTTAGTGTTTATGTCTTTGTCAGTGGCAAAATTACAAAATCAGCAAGGCATCACATAATTTTTCCTTCACGTATATAGAGGGCCCCCAGTAATTGGTAGGGATTATGGGGAAAAAAAAGGGACTTTTCCTGTTTAGGATGTTTAAAATTGTACTTCAAAAAATAAAAGGGGCGGTCTTAAAACCCCTATAAGGAATACCATCAAAATTTGGATTTTTTTTCACTTGCAATAAAATCCAAATTGTGTATCGTTAAATCCCTGTTTGGTTTTTTTCATTGGGAAACAAAAAGGGCTTTCAGAATACTTTAAATAGCACCCATCCCAAAAACCATTATTTAAACAAGAAAAAAAAAAGAAACTGAGTAAAATTTGGGGAATCTACATTTGGGCCCCTCTCTTCGTGAAGCCAACCATGGAGTCAGTGAATCCGTTTTGGGTGTATTTGAAAAATTTAAAAATGTATGGATAAAAAAAGGTTAAACCGGTTGTACAACGTAACCTTTTGGATTAGCAAGATGCAATCCTTGGTCCTTAATGAGATGTATAGTTTGAAAATGTTTCTATAAAGAAATCAGCTCCGTGAAGTGTTTTTAACTGTTGTTTTTAATACAAAATAGGGTATTTTAAAAGGGGTTTAAAAAAAAACATAAGCTGCTTGGAAAGAAAGGCGGAGCCTTCGAAAAATGCAGAACGAGTGTGGGCTCGCTCGTGTTTTCATCTCCCCGCACCCCATCTGGGAATTTTGTGGAACAAAAGCGAATGGTAAACCCTATTATTTTTCCATTGCTTGAACTTTTAAATAGCCCTAAATTTGGACAATTTTGTGGTAAAAAATGTTTAAAAAATTCAAAAAAAGAAAAAAAGGTCTACCAAATTGTTGAATATTTATGTTTGGGAGCAAAGCAGCTTGTCTGGTGACTGTTAAAATAGTGGTATACGCTAAATTTTAAATTTGAGTCCTTTTTGAAGGTATAAAAGGGGCCCCTCAGTATTTTGGCGGGGTAATATGGGGGCCCCCCATACTTGGTGGGTTTATATAGGCCCCCCCAGTAGTTAGGAGGTATATAGGGCCCCCAGCAGTTAAGTAGGCATGTATAGGGCCCCCTGTAGTTAGTTAAATGTATAGGGCCCCTTGTATTTGTAGCAATGTATCTGAGTGGCAAGGGGGGGCCTGTGGGCCTCCCTGGCTCAGGTGCCCGGTCACAAGTGCGACCCCTGTAGCTATGCCATTGACTTGTTCACTGGTTGTCCTTTTTTTCTACCACTTTTGGTACTTACTAAACACTGCATACTAGAGACATGCCACAGGACATGCTATTTTGAAGATGCTCTGACCTAGTCAGTAAGCCATCACAATTTGGCCTTTGTCGAAGCTGTTAAGATCCTTATGCTTGCTCTTTTTTTTCTTTTTACTAAACCAAAATAAAAGCCCAATAGAGGAGAACTGGGCCAATGGTTTAAAATCAGCAGACGTGCGATTTTGGGGGGGGGGAAATGTTTAAATAAAGCAGGGTTCAGAAATGCCCACAGGAAGGGAGACCCTCGCCCCCAGATGGGCCCATGAGCATGGCAGACCTTGGGTTTCTTTTGAACTGCATATACATCCTTGGGAGAGGGAGGAAGGCAGAGAAAAAGAGACAAAAAACAAGAGGCAGGGTATAATAGGCATGTACAGAAGCTGTAGGGTGGGGTCCCAGAACCAACTCTACTGGTGGGCTCTAGAATTATCTCCACTGATGGGCCTCCAGAGTGAAATTCCACTGATTGGTCTTAGGCATGTCAGTCCCACACTGATAGTAAAGTTGAAAAAAGACATGTCCATCAAACTGAACCAACTGATTATTAATGGGTGTTCCCACAAAGCCACTTCCTTGTTAAAGGTTGCATCATACTGTAGCTATGAGCCAAACATGATATAGAATGAGGAGGGCAATGCTTGCAGCCGTTCTTGCCATTTTTGTCTATGAGAGTCCGAATATAGAGTTTGGCTATAAATTAAACTCCCATAGAAATCAATGGGAAGGATGGCTGCAAGCACCACCCTCCTCAATCTGTAACACAGTCAGTTTATAGCTAGCTATTAGTTGATATGTAACACAGAAGGAACTTTATAGAAACACCCCTTTAATGGTCATGTAATTAAGCAATTACGTCTGATTTTTACCAACAAAATCATGATGCCATTAATGAGTACTGTAGACCCTACAACCATACAACTTTGCAGGTAAATAGTCCTTAAACCAAATGGACACTATTAATTAGGAAAACTCTACATGAAACCATACCATGACTAGTCACTTGCAGCTACATACATATCACTCCTTGGCACGTGTATTGTGAGGATATAATCTTATTTACTTCACCTGCCAGTGGTTTTATGTTATGGCTGCTGCACAGCAGAGTTAGGGGTTATTTTATGTTTTAATCTAACTACACTATTTCCAAATAGGTACAAAATGTTGAAGGAAAATGCTGGTTTTGCTCATATTTACAACATCCAACAGATTTAACAACTTCATGGCTGGACCGCTTACCCCTGTTCCCAACCAAGTACGTTTTTTTAAGTACATGCAGGTTTTAAAGCTATAATTACAATATATACAATTTTCTTTAATTTGGTTATTTTATAATTATTTCCCTGTAACTGTGTAACAGCGTGATGCCCAGTAAAGCATTCCAAAAAGTAGACATCACATTCACATATACATAATATTCTCCCGCACAGTAATAGAATATAAATATATACATTTCTGAGAAAACATTATAAATTAGCTTACAGTGGAACCCCACCACACGTTATACAATTTTGTCCAAGTAAACCACATAAAGTCTTATAAAACAGTATAAGATAATTTATATACAAGGATTCCATCTCTGGCAATATAGCCCTTAATATTACATGTACAGCGATTAGGAAGGCAGAGTCTGGAAGTTGCTGACTGTCCACTCCTGCAGCTGTACAATGCAGCGTAAAAAAAAAAGCATTAACCAGTCACTTGACCATGCTCTTGGTATGTATCTCCAGCCTGTGTGAGGTCCTGTACACTAAACTCTTATGCATTGTATGGGATATCACCACAAGGGTAACTTACATTTCTTCAGTCCTCTTTTCCCTGTGTTTTAAAGCATCCTCAACTACCATATGCCATAATATCACTTTATTCTTATGTGGCAGAAGTACCTTTGGGTTTCCTTAACCTCCACGGCCCAGTAGTGACTGCTACCCCTACACCCCATATTGCTACAACCATGAATGTCACATTTCAAATTCCTCATATCTGAACTGCCTCTGAATCTGTGCCTTTGTAGGGGTATGTGTAAATGCTAACAAAAAAAAAGGCAGATACACTACTCACAGAAAGTTAGGGATATTTGGCTTTTGGTTGAAATTTCATTATGAACATAAAGTTACTTGAATTTTTTTTTAAATGCACTAAATGAGACCATCTCTTAACTTAAGAATGCACATGTCTAACTGTCCAATATTTCAGTACTTTTTGTACAACTTGCTGAGCTTAATGACAAAATTCAGAACAGGTGTTTTATCCCTGAATCGCCCAATAAATTTAGGGGATCAATTTGAATTTGGAATTTAAACAGTCCTCCCCATTATGCTGTTCACATTTTGACATCATGAGACCAAGACAACACCTAACAACTGATCAACAGTAGCTTCAAGTAGGATGCTCTCAGGCAGAAGTGACCACTGAGCTTAAAGCGTCACAGAGTGTCATCCACAGGTAGCAACAGAGATACAGACAGACTGGAAAAGTCACAGAAAGGCAAAGAAGTGGATGTCCTTTGGTTCCATCACACACTGATGAGTGCTTCATTGCAAATAAGGACCTACAGAACCAGATGACAAATGCCACACAGGCATGGTTAAGGGAGCGTAGAGGCACCGAAGCGTCACTTCAAACCATTTGTAACTGTTTACATCAGTGTGATCTGCATGCTAGATGACTGGTAAGAGTACCTGACCTGGCTGATGCATAGAACTCTTCTTGACATCTCCAGGATTTTTGGTGGCCCTCATTTCTGCTCCAAGTGAATAGACTTTCATTATTGAACAGCACTGAAGACCACTGGTCCCTCATTCCGCATAGATGCTCCCTGGCCCATGCAAGACGATGATACCTGTGGCTGGCGGTGTGGTCAGGTACCCTTCCTAGTTGTCTACGACACAGACTTTGCTGATTCAAATGGTTATGAATATGACACTTTGGTGCCTCTCACCTCCCTTAAATGTGATTGGAGTTGTGTGGCATTCATCATCTGGTTCCACAGGGCAGTGTTTACAATGGTCATCAGGGTGTGATGTAGGAAAAGGACGCTCACTTCTTTACCATTCTGTGATTCTACCAGTCTGTCTCTATCTTTGTTGTCAACCGTGCTGAACGACACACGATACGATACCTACAGCTCGTGGCCACTTCCATATGAGAGCATCCTGCTTGAAGCCTTGCAATGGTGAGGTACTATTAATCAATTATAAGATGTTGCCTTGGTCCCCTTAATGTCCTAAATGTGAACAGCATGATGAGGAGAGACTGTTTAAATCCCCAATTCAACTTGATCCCCTAAATGTATGGGTGATTCAGGTATCAACACCTGTTGTGAATGTTGCATTAGAGCTCCTTGTTAGAGATCAGCAAGTTGTGCAAACAGTACTGAAACACTGAACAGTTGGACAAGAGCATTCTAAAGGTCTCATTTAGTTAATTAAAAAAAAAAAATCAATACATTTTAAGTTCATTCTGAAATTTTAACCAAAAGCCAAATAACCCTTTCTGTGAGTAGAGAGTATTTTTCTCAAAAATTTTGTGTTAAGAGAATTTACAGCACTACTTTATACTTACTGTAATAAAGAAGCTGTAGGCAGAGGAAAAAAGTCATGGAAATTGTAATTACCTGGTTATTCTATCCAGAGCAAGCACGGACAGAAAAACAAGAAGCAGCACAGAGCCCGGAAAGATAATAAAAATGAAAAGTAATGAATTCTAATCTATAGTGGCATTTCTCCCATTCAACATTCACACACATGTAGGTATTTTTCTATATTTTACTAAGCTCAGGAAACCTATTTAAATAAATGTTAAATATTTTAATGAATATTTAACTTTACTAATCTTGAACTGTTTTATGTGTTTAGACAGAACACTCGAGTCATAATCTGCCAGTTTCCTGTTACCTGGAAGCAGTGCATTGTGGGAGCTCAGATGACAGTTACACAATTAGCGCTAAGCTGCTAATCACATGGATGTCTGCAGGGTGCAGATGAACTGCGTGCAGATCTGAAGAAATCTTGAACACTTTCTACTCTGTTGTGGGTGTGAATAGCAAAGAAAACATATCAACTCTGAAAGTCAGTGCAAAATTCGTTTTGTTCAAAATCAGTTCAGAACCAGTAAAGATGTCTAAATATACAGTATTAATTGGTTCAAGCACAACTATTATATACTATAACTTTATAGAAAACTGGTACTTGGTTTCTGAAACCCCAAAATGTCACCCAATGAGAAGAAAAGCTTAAAGAAAATGAGACAGATAACTAATATAGATGAAACAAGTCCTTACATATAACGGTCAGAGTTGCTGGAAGCTGGAAATTACTTTCTATGTTGAGGACAGGAGCCTCTTTGGGTCATGTACTTTATGCATAGTGTATCTGAAATGAAAAAAAAAATGTGGTCGTCACCTGGTGCCCAAAGGAGCTGCTCATCCTGACACATGTAGAGAGCAGTACATGACATGTAGTACTGTACTGTACGGTAGAAAGGAGCTACTAGACCACCAATCACTGCATGCACTCCACTAATACAGAGGTTTTACAAGCAAAATGTTCGTGATAATTGGCCGGATCTTCCATTCACATATGTTGCCGATCGCCAGCGTCTGTGACATTGTATGTAACTTGAGTGTACAATGTATTTTAATGTCTCAGGTCTCTGCAGAAGCTTTCCCCAAGTTTCCCAGCAAGCACCAATCAAATAGGAATCTCCTATGTTGGTCATTTATGCCCCCTGAGAATTTTATCCATATTAAGCACATCCTCTCCCTCACCCATGTATACAACTCACACACTATTTTCCCTTTTCAACTACCCCAAACCACTTGCTTACACAGTGCTGCACAAACGGCACTCATATACATCACTGAACCATATGCTGTCACTTTTCATTCTCCTGACTTCTCGCTCCCGGCTACATCTCTCCTAAACCTGGCCTACCCTCCTTTACTGCGAAACCCACCTTCTCTTCGCCTCCCATAGAAACCCTGCTAACTGGCTTGCTATTTGTTGTACGTCTTTTCCTGCCCCTTTTAAGTGTGCGTTGTGGAACTCCCATCCATGTCAGTAAACAAACTCAACTGCTGTTCAAGACATATTCACTCTAACGCACCTCAACTGCTCGCTCTCACATGAACATGGCTCCAGCATCAGACACCGCTACTCACTTAAGGTGGCCTACACTTCACCACACCCCCAGACCTGAGAACAAGCAGGGTGGGGAGGAGTGTATACATACTTCCTTTTCTCCAAATTGCACTTACCAGGTCATTCCACCTTCACCCTCCCTAACCACATCACTTTCCCTTCTTTGAGCTCTCTACCCTCCAGGCTCTTTAAGGCTATTTTCTCTCAGAGTGGTGGTTGTGTACAAGACCCCCCAACTCACCCCGTCAGTTCCTGGATCATTTTGCTGCCTGGCTCCTTCACTTCCTCTCGACTGAAATACCCACTCTCAACATAGGTGATTTCAACATCCCCATTAATGACCTGCCAATCTCCTTCTGCCTCTCAGTTTCTTTCACATCTTCTCTTGGCCTCTTGCAATTTACAGACTCTATTGATCTTGTTTTCTGTCGTCTCTTATCAATTTCTAACTTCACTAACTCTCCGGAACACTCAGAAACTCATAGACACCATACAGTCCTCACTGTCCCCAGTCTCCTCCGTCTCCTGTCCCGACCTGGCTGTTTATATAATAAAACTCTATCCACCACCCTGGACATATTGGCACCATTCACACAATGCACCAACAGTCAGATGCTGGCACCCTTGGCACATGCCTCAGATTCACTTTCTGTAGCAATGTTCCAGGTGTGCTGCACTTATGTGGAGAAAATCAAAGCTATCTGCAGACTTTCTCCACTACAAATTCATGCTCAGGACTTATCACACTGCTCTGCACTGCGCCGAACAAGAATAATTTACCACCCTCATCTCAACACTACACAATAACCCAAAACGACTGACTGACACTTTCCACTCCCTCCTCAGGCCTAAAGTTCAGATCCTGGTCACTGATGTCTTGTCTGAAGACCTGGCCACTCACTTTAAAGGCAAAATCAACAGTATCCAGCAAAACATCGCATCTCCATCCCCACGTCATACCCCTCCTGTCCCTTCCTGCACATCCCCTAGTCCAGCGGCCCCCACCCTTTTTTCCACCAGGGACCGGTGTTATGCAAGACAATTTTTCCACTGCTCTGTAGGTGGATGTTATCAGAGGCGTGGTTATTATGGGTCGGGTTATGGAGGAGGTTGGATGTTTAGAATCACACAAAAAAAATGTGTCATTTAGGGGTATAGTATGGGGTAACCAGTATTTTATAACTGCAGACTGATTGTCAGCTCTGTGGGCTAGTAATTATATAAATAATGCTGACCACAGAGCAGCAGTCATAATATAATCAGCTCTGTGCACACAGTATACTGATATAATATACAGTTGTACTCAAAGTTTACATACCCCGGCAGAATTTTTCTGTTTGGCCTTTTTTCAGAGAATGATGAATGATAACCCAAAACAATTTTTCCCACTCATGGTTAGTGGTTGGGTGAATCCAGTTATTGTCAAACTACTGTGTTTTCTCTTTTTAAATCATAATGACAACCAAAAACATCGAAATAATCCTGATCAAACGTTCACATACCCCAGTTCTTAATACAATGTATTACCCCCTCCAACATCAATGAGAATTTGGTATTTTGTGGTAGTTGTGGATGAGGCTCTTTATTTTCTCAGTTGGTAAAGCTGCCCATTCTTCTCGGCAAAAACCCTACAGTTCCTGTACATTCCTGGGCTGTCTTGCCTGAACTGCACACTTGAGATCTCCCCAGAGTGGCTCAATGATACTGAGGTCAGGAGACTGAGATGGCGAAGAACCTTTACTTTGTTCTGCTGTAGCCAATGACAGGTCAACTTGGCCTTATGTTTTTGATCGCTGTCATGTTGGAACGTCCAAGTACGTCCCATGCGCAGCTTCCGGGCTGATGAGTGCAAATTTGCCTCCAATATTTGCTTGTAACGTGCTGCATTCATCTTTCCTTCAACTTTGACCAAGTTTCTTGTGCATTGGAAGCTCAGACATCCCCAAAACATCAGCAATCCACCTCTGTGCTTTACAGTAGGAATAGTGTTCCTTTCACCATAGGCCTTGTTGACACCTCTCCAAATGTAACGTTTATGGTTGTGGCCAAAAAGTTTGATTTTGATTTCATCACTCCTAATGACTTTGTTCCAGAAGTTTTGAGACTTGTCCTTGTGCTGTTTGGAGTATTGTAGGTGAGATACTTTGTGGCATTTGTGCAGTAATGGCTTTCTTCTGGCGACTCGACCATGAAGCCCATTTTTTTTCAAGTGCCTCCTTATTGTGCATCTTGAAACAGCCACACCACTAGTTATCAGAGTCCTGTATTTCAGCTGATGTTATTTGTGGGTTTTTCTTTGCATCCAGAACAATTTTCCTGGCAGTTGTGGCCAAAAATTTTGTTGGTCTTCCTGACTGTGGTTTGGTTTTTACAGAGCCCCTGATTTTCCATTTGTTAATCACAGTTTGTACACTACTGACTGACATTATCAATTCCTTGGATATGTTTTTGTATCCCTTTCACGTTTTATGTAGTTCAACTACCTCTTCCCGTAGACCTGTTAACAATTCTTTTGCTTTCCCCCTGACTCACAATCCAGAAACATCAGTGGCTGGATGAAAGATGCAAGAGTCTGTCTGGATCCCAGAAACTCACTCAGCTTTTATGCACACACACTGAAAACAAGCAAACAGGTCACTGGTGAGGATGTTACCTTTAGTAGCCATTCAAACCCATTTGTGCCAACTTCTGTGCATGTTATCAGGCCAAAATCACCAGGGTATGTGAACTTTTGATCAGGGTCATTTGGATGTTTTTGGTTGTCATTTTGATTTAAAAAGAGAAAACAAAGTAGTTTGACAATAAATGGCTTCACCCAACCACTAACTATGAGTGGAAAAAGTGTTTTCGTGTTATCATTCATATTCACTGAAAAAGGCCAAAAAAGCAAAAAGTCTGCTGGGGTATGTAAACTTTTGAGCATAACTGTGCATATGTAATAAGCTCTGTCATTATAGAGATATATGCCCCCTGTAGCCATGTGATAGGTATATGCCCCCCTGTAGGCATGAGAAATACATATTCCCCCTGTAGCCATGAGATAGGTATATGCACCCTGTAGCCATTAGATATACATATTCCCCCTATAGCTATTAGATATACATATGCCCCCTGTAGCCATTAGATATACATATGCCCCGGGTAAATAGCCAGGCTAGTTAATAAAAAAAAGAAAGTTACTCACCGTTCCAGCTGCCCTGCAGAGACGTCCGGCAAGACTGTGTTGCACAGGGGGTGTGACGACACTGCTGCATAACCCCCCCTCCTGCGCCGCTGATGTGTAGATATAGCACTGAGCACTGTATCTACAACAATAGGGAAAACAGGGACAGTAATTAACCGCCCCCGCTTTCTCTCTAGCGGCTGTGCAGAATAGATATCGACTGGCTGGACTAAAGTCAACTGGTGGTCGGCAATATGTGTAGCCCAGAAACGCGGACTGGCAGGGCATGCGCCACCGCCCAATGCTGGTCCATAGCCCAGCAGTTGGAGACCCCTGCTTTAGTCTGCTCTCAGCTCTTGACCCAAAGACAGAGGAGGAAGTATCTAGGCTTCTCTTGTCTGATCGCCCCACCACCTGCTCTCGTGACACCATGCCCTCCCACCTTGTCCAGTCCATTTCTCCAGCTGTCATCTCTAAACTTACAGCAATCTTCAACCTATCTCTCCCTACGGGTACTTTCCAGCTTCGTTTAAACACACTGCTATAACCCCTTTACTAAAAAAGCCCACTCTGGACTCCTCCTGTGCTGCTAAGTACTGACCAGTCTCTAACCTGCCCTTCATCTCTAAACTCCTGGAACTCTTGGTCTACTCTCGCCTAATCCGCTATCTCTCTACTAACCCTCTTCTCAATCCTTTACAATCAGGTTTCTGAACTTTACAATCCACAGAAACTGCTGTAGCTAAAGTCTTAAATGATCTCCTCATAGCTAAATCTCAGGGCAACTACTTTTTGTTGCTTCTTCTGGATCTCTCTACAGCATTTGAAACTGTAGATCACCAACTTCTCAGCATGCTCAGCACCATTGACCTACAGGACACCGATCTCTCTTGGTTCTCATTCTACCTCTCTGACTGCTCATTTAGGGCCTCATGTTTGAAAACTGTCTAGGTCTAAGACTTTCTTTGTTGCCCTTAGCAACCAATCAGAGTGCCCCTTCCATTTCATATAGTGCTCTGAAACAATGAAAGGAGGGCTCTAATTGGTTGCTATGGGCAACAAGGATAGTCTTAGGCCTAAACAGTTTTCATACATGTAGCCCTTAGTGTCTCATTTGCAGGTTCTTATTCCTCCCTCATTCTCTTGCTGTTGGGGTTTCTCAGGGATTGGTTCAGGTCCTCTCCTCTTTTCAATCTACAAACCAATGGACAAACCATCAGCAGATTTGGCTTTCAGTACCTTCTCTACGCTGATGACACTTAACTATACACCTCTTCCCATGACATCACTCCTGTTCTGCTACAAAACACCAGTGACTGTCTCTCTGCTGTCTCTGACATCATGTCCTCTCTCTATCTTAAAGTGGTTGTCTCACTACATTGATTCATTTTACCTCAGTCCTGTTTTCTTGGTTTCATTTTGAATCCAGGTGCGTGTTTACTGGCTTCTACTAGGCTGTAGTAGAAGCCAGGTCTGGTGACCAGCACTGGCAGCCTATCAGGAGAGATCAAATAGGTCTGTAGCTATAGCGACCTGAGGAGCTGATGCAGCCCATACAAGAGGGGATATCTCAGAATAGGTAGGATACTGTTAATGGACATATATTGCAAGGTGACTTGTTTTTGCAAGATCTTTAACATAAAAAGCAATCCTTGTAGTGAGACAACCCCTTTAAATTAAATAGCACTAAAACTGAACTTCTTGTCTTTCCGCCATTTACAAACAGACCCCACCCTGCTATTTTTGTTTCAGTGTGTGGCACCACCATAACTCCTAGACAGCAGGTCCGCTGTCTTCGGGTTATACTAGATTTTGATCTTTCCTTCACTCCCTATATCCAATCTATTGTCTACTCCTGTCACATGCACCTTCAGAACATCTCCAGAGTCCGTCCTTTTCTTACTGTGGAAACAACTCAAACTCTCATTGTGGCTCTTATTCTTTCTCGTCTTGACTACTTCCTTGCTTATCTCTCTCCCTCTCTGCAAACAGTCCCCTCTCCAATCTGTCCTGAACGCAGCACCCAGGCTCATCTTTCTTTCCAGCCACTATACTGATGCCTCTACCCTGTGTCACTGCACTGGTTGCCCATCCAGTACAAAATATGGCAGAAAATAATCACTCTCATCTATAAAGCTCTCCACAGTGCTGCTCCCCCCCCCCCTACATCTCCTCCCTCATCCCTTTCTACCATCCTATCCGGCCTATCCACTCTGTTGCTGATATCAAATTACAGACCACAATCATCCGAACCTCCCATGCCCGTCTTCAAGATTTCACATGTGCTGCACCATTTCTCTGGAACATGGTACCGTGAGAGATCAGGTACATTCAAAGCACTCATAGCTTTAAGAGTGCCTTGAGAATATATCTTCTCAGTCTGGTCTACCAAGATCCCTAATTGCTAACCCCCACCTTCTATCACACACATCTGTCACTCCCTTCACTAGGGCACTCACAGTTTTTTATCTGTATATAGATGTACTGTCCGGGTGGCACAGTCAGCTTCAGCCTTACACTTACTGATCTTGCTGTGGGCAAGTCTACAGCAGGGATTGGCATATTAGCTTTGCATTCCTAACTGAGCCTGTTACAGTGAAATGACTGCTGGAGGTTTGGTTTCGAGATCTCTAAAGGGTTAAAGCTTCTCAGTAACTAATGTAAACAACAGGGGCATTACTAGGGTCCTAACACATCCTGGGCCCTTTGTGGTAGTTTTGTTCAATAGGGCTAGGTTCACACAACACTTTTTATGCCACATTGTTAACTGCTACATATATTTTTTGAGGAGAAAAAAAACCTATGTTCCTGTCACTTATGTTATGTGTATTCCACATAGATACTGTCCATCACCTCAGCAGTACAATATATAAGAAAAATCAGAGCTGACAAATTTGCTTTTTCAAAAGCACTGATCTACAGTATGATAGTGTAATACCTTGTAAATAACAGTCATACAGTTACCAAATAATACACCTACACATGGAGCAAATGTACTATACTTTACTACTATTATATTGACTAAAAAAAATCCCACAATCCCAAGACCTAATATTATTACTTTATGACCAACTGAAACTGCCAGACCATGACCAAATGCAACCACCACATGTGACTACAAGTTGTACGCAGGCTCTGCAGATCTACAAGTGATTACAGTGCAGTTACATCCAGTAAATCACAGATGACGTCTTTTCTAATTCACTTTCCTTTATCTTCTCTTTCCGACCCAGACAACCATGATGACTTCTCCTGGCCATGACTCGTTTCTGCAGAATTTACCACACAAACATTTTAGAATCCTCACTTTTTCTGAACCTATATATCTACTGGGGGGTTATGTATCTCCCTACGTGATGAGGGCCTATATAGGAAAGCATGGTAAGATCCAATCCCCCACAGCAACCTGCTTTCCTAAAAACTGGAGGCCTGCTATGTAGGATGAGGAGTCACCCATTGTTCCCCATCAAGTAGGGAGGTATATACTGTAGACGAGCCCCCGGTTGGTAGGTATATAGGTCCCCCCAGTAGGTAGGTATATAGGTCCCCTCAGTAGGTAGGTATATAACCCTCTGGTAAGTAGGTAGGTATAAAGCCCTCTGGTAAGTAGGTAGGTAGGTATATAGGTGTCATAAGTAGGTAGCTAGATGTATAGGTTGGTTAACAGTATACAGGTTCCCCTCAATGGTTCAAGTATATATGGCCCTCTAGATAGTTTATATAGCCCCCCAAGTGTAGGGAGGTAAGTATAAGGGTCCCTTCAGTATGTAAATATATGTTACCCTTCCCAAAGTAGGCAGGTAGGTAAAATAGAAGCACAGTAGTAGTAAATTATAGGCTCCAGACAGGTAAGTACGTATATAAGGTCCCCCTGTAGGTAGGTATAAATACATTTTCAGTAGCTAGAAATGTATATAGGGCCTCCCAATAGGTAGATAAATAGGTCCCCTCGGTAGGTAACAAACTTACTAATGATCCAGCTCCATTCACCTTCGGAAAGCTATGCGGGAGCACGTATGTGCAAGAGCTCGCTCGCCAATGCAAAATGAAAATAAAAACCAATATACAGCTCCCAAAATGATATAATGGATATAGGTGGCAAGCCAGCATACGTTATAAAAGAAAAGTAATCCTTTATTAGTATCAAAGTGGGGAAAAAGTCAGCTATAGGTTCCAAATTTCAATAGTCAAATACCACCGCCGTGCTCAACAGTGTGCAGTCAGATGTTCCTCTGGCAAAAACAAAGCGTTTCGGTGATGCACACCTTATTCCGGTCTACACATAACATCCGTACACTAATAATAGTAACCGGGCGTTGTCCAAATGTTGGTAGTTTTTTAAACCCTTTTAAAAAAATTATACAAAAAAAACCCGATAAATGGCATTGTATAAAATATAAAAACAAAAAGTTTGGAGAATAACATAGTATAATTTGTAGGAAAGCTGTCACCGAAAAACCTCTCAATAAGAAGATAGAAAGATAGAATACACCGCAAGTCAAGGTAAAAGGTATATTAGTAATGACAAAGGATGTCGTATTTGATATCAGACCTGCGTTGTTATTTTAAAGTGAAAATCCATTTGGGCCCAAAAATTCAAAAGTTTTTTCGTGTATTGCCTCGTTAAGATCTGGTAAATTCTTTTTATCCCTATGGGAACGGGAAAGAGGTAAGCCCCTGCATGGGCCCTTTTATAAAGTGTTTTGAAACTGCAGGGCATAGTGGTTAACCAATGCGTTTTTTTGGCATCAGAAATATGTCATCTGACCCTCGTCTTAAAAGTATTAGAAGTGCAACCGACATATTGTTTATGACAGCTTATACATGAGATCAAATATATAACATTCTTGGTATTGCAATTTATGTATTGTCGTATTTTAAAACTTTCGTTGGTAACATAAGAAGTAAAAGTATCTTTAGTATCCATCATTGGTATTGCATAAATTGCAATACCAAGAATGTTATATATTTGATCTCATGTATAAGCTGTCATAAACAATATGTTGGTTGCACTTCTAATACTTTTAAGACCAGGGTCAGATGACATATTTCTGATGCCAAAAAAACGCATTGGTTAACCACTATGTCTGCAGTTTCAAAACACTTTATAGAAGCCCATGCAGGGGACTTACACTCTTTCCGTTGCATAGGGATAGAAAGAATTATACCAGATCTTAGACGAGGCAATACACGACAAAAACTTTTGAATTGTGAGGCCAAATGGATTTTTACTTTAAGAACTAGACAACCGCAGGGTCTGAATATCAAATACGACATCCTTTGTCATTACTAATATACCTTTTACCTTGACCTTGCAGTGTATTCTATCTTTCTATCTTCTTATTGTAGAGGTTTCCTGGTGACGGCCTTTCTACAAATTATACTATGTTATTTCCTCCAAACTGTTGTTCTTATATTTTTATACACATGCATTTATCAGGTTATTTTTTGTATAATGATTTTAAAGGGTTAAAACTACCAACATATGGGACAACGCCCGGTTACTATTTATATGTGTACCGGATGTTATGTGCTAGACCTGGAATAAGGTGTGCATCACCGAAACGCGTCGGTTCTTTGCCAGAGGAACATCTGACTGCACACTGTTGAGCACGGCGAGTGGTATGTTGCACTATTGAAATTGGAACTATAGCTGACTTTTTACCACTTTGATACTAATAAAGGATACTTCTTCTTTTTTAACGTATGCTGGCTTGCCATCCTATATCCATTATATCATTATTAGCGGGACGCTGTATATCTGTTTTTTCTTTCCCCTCGGTAGGTAGGTATATAAGTCACCGCAGTTGGTAGGTAGGTATATAGGTCCCATAGTAGGTTGATAGGTGTATAGGGGCCCACAACAGGTTGGTAGGTATATAGGTCCCTACAGTAGGTTGGTAGGTGGTCTATAGGTCCCCCGAGTAGGTTGATATATTGGGCCCCTTACTAGGTTGGTAGTTTTATAGGGCCCCCCAGTAGGTTGGTAGGTTTATAGGTATACCAGTAAGTTGGTAGGTTTATAGATTACAAATAATATAATAATAATACTCACCATTCTCTTGCCGAACTCCCTCTTCATGACCCACACAGGCGGTGTGACAATTTCACATGTAATAACATGTGCCGTATTCCCTTGTAGGTTGCAACCTTAAAGATGCGCATACAGATAGAAAGACTACCAGCGCTCTGGGCCCACGGCAGCGGCCTGGAAGCCAGCAACGCACTGACAATCTGACCTGTGGGTCAATTACCAGTTTGGAGCAGCAGCAGTGTTATCTGGGACACAAAAGAAGGAGATAATATCTACTACTAATTAGGAAGAGATACAAAATCAGAACAGCAATGTATTTGGTAATAGTCTAAAAAATAAGCAAAGCCAAGTTAATTCATTTTTGATTTGGCAGCTGGAAGCAGAATTTTTCTTAGAAGTGGGGAGTTCCTGTATTAAAAAGTCCTTAGTATATTTTATTTCTAAGACAGTAGGGGAAATATTATCTCAGCACCACCATGATGTAGAAAAATACCTGTGCTTCATCACTGCGGATGCCTCTTCTGTTCATTGCTGGATCATTTGTAAGCCAGAAGGCAAAACTCACTTAATGAGATAATTTCCGTTTTACCGAGATGGATTGTTCAAGGTTCAGAATAACAGCCCATGACAGCTAAGGTCTCTGCAATTCAGAAACGAGAAATGTATAATATATGGGTATCAATATGTTTAAAAAAATTATATTTATCCACTTGATTTTTCATAAATTCAGTATCATATTCTTATGCTGCAGTGCATGGTACTTCTCAAATCAGTAAGTCTTAAATTGAAACTGTATAATTGCATATCAGTAATACATAAATGTTTTGCTACGTTAAACAGGGTGCCGCTGGTAAATCAAACGAAACATTAGAAAGGTAACAGGAATTATTTAAACATAATGCTCTTGTGTGTGTTTTTTGCTGTTTATATAAATGTTATGGTGCCCGAGTGTTCTTTTATTTTTCTCAATTTCCACCTCCTGTATGCAGTGCTGGTGGTCACACATGCCCCAGTGCTAAGAACCCTCAGAGATGGGACGCGATTCCGGGTATTATAACCCAAGAAAGTGAACTAGAAGCAACTTCTAAATACAGAAGGTAGACAATCTGAGAGGGGATAAAGAAACTTGAGGTTTACCTTTACAAATGAAAATGGAAATACCTTGACCAAACAAGGTTCTCCAAAACCCTTTTCCCCTTCTTACTCTCGACCCAAATTCTCAAATTTCCCCCCCTTAAACCGCACTCTCCCCCCTCCCCAGGCCCCTTCTTCCCCCGCCCCTCCTCTTATCAGACCCCTCACAAAACCCGTCCCCAAAAATTTTCCCCCCACTTCCCCCCACACTCGGGAAACTAATTGGCCCCCAACACAACAGACTCTCCCCCACCTCACTAGCCTAAAAAGGGGGAAATTTGGGAAAACCCCATCTCTTCGGGATTGCCTAAAAACCAACAATAACCCCTTTTGCTCCCTACTCCACCAAAAAAAACATTTCTGGCCCCTCCCCCTTCTGTCTCTTTTCACCTTCCTTGTAGTTTTGTAACCCCTTTGCGGGCGGGGAACCCCTCCTTCTGTACCGGGGGGGTTTTTTTTGTTTTTAAAATTTGTAAACCCTTTGGGACTTTTTTAAAAACCTTTTGTTATGTATCCCAACCCATTGAAACCAGCCCCTTGGAACCAAGGGCCTCAAAAAATAAATAATAAAATTTAAAAGGTAAAAACTATGGGGGGACAGTATGAATCTGGGCCGGGTCGGGGGCGCCCCCTTTTCCGAAAATTTTCCCCCTGGGGGAATCTGCGCCTGATTTATGTGGGGGCCGGGTCGCGCTCATAAATAGAAAGGAAAAGGTCCGCCGGGGCCTTTCGCCATTTGTTTTTAAGTTTCATTTTGGGGGAAACTTTGGGCGCAGTGGGGGTTTCCGCCTTTGTTTTGGGGCGCCGGGGGTTTATTTCGGTCATACATGGGGGGGGAAAAAGGGCCCCCGGGCCCGGGCCCATTGTTTTAGGGGGGGCAGTGCGGGGGACCGAGGCGCAGTGGGGCCTCCCTAAGTTTTCGCCCGTCCGGGCTGTGCCCCTGGGTTACATGGGGAAGAAGTTCCCCGGGCGCCTCGCCAGTGGGGTTTTGGGGAAAAGGGGGGGACATGGACGCGGTGCGGGACTTAGGGGGCCGGGGGGGGGACGGGTGGCGAAAAACAGTTCCGATGCGGACGGGCGGGAACAGCAAAAAAATCATTCCGGGATGCCCGGTGCGGAGAATGAATAAAAAAATCCCCTTTTAAAAAAGGGGGAAAAAACCTTCTCAGGAAAAGAGCGAAACCAAAAAAAAATAAAAAAAACAAAAAAACAAAATCACTTTAAATACCCAAAATTCAAGAATTAGGATATTGGAAATTCCCCGGGAAATACAGAAATTTCCCAAATTCAGAAAGCTATTCTGTTTGGGTCGGCATAAACCGGCCAATTCAAATAGGAGCAAACAGTAAACCCCTTTAAAAAAACCTATGGGGGGGTTTTAGACCAATCGAATCCCACGGGGGATAGAAAAAAATACAGAAAAAATGCTGAAAAGAGCTGTTTGGGTTAACCCTTCCCCGGGGACTTGGCTACCCTCACCAAAATCAAAAATTTTTTAGGAGCGACAGGGGACCCATTTTAAAACCTATGGAGAATTATTGCCCAAATTCAAAAATAGGAGGGGAAAAAAGACCCATTTAGTCTATGAAAAGTTTGGGACCAATTCAAAATCCAGGGCGGGAAAATTTCCCAAAATTTACAGTAAAAAGAAAAAAGACTGATTGGCTGGCAAAGGGGGGCTTGGCTATCCCACCAATCAGACCGTAAAGCTACTTTCCCTTTTATAGCCCTTATGGGGGAAGATGGGCGCTTGAAATCTCGGCGCTCGGGCGCCGTGGGGCCCAGGGGAATATGAATAAAAAAATTTTTTTTTAAAAAAAAATTTTAAAACATTATCAGAAAAAGAGCCAAACCCCTTTCTTTCCCAAATAAAGCATTTAAAAATTTTCCCGAAAAACGCGTTTGTCGCCGAGACCGGCATTTCATGGGGAATTTTTGCAATAGAGAGAATTCCCGGGAAAATTTACATTTAAATTCAAATTTTTTTTAACCCTTTTCTCTTTTGGTCGGCATAAACCACCCAATCAAATAGGGCACTTTGCCCCCAATTAAAAACCAGGAGGGAATTGACCAATCAGAAAAGGAGCGACAAGGGGTTCCCATTTTCCCAAAGGGAAAAAATTGACCATCAAAATTCAATGGCAAAACAGTTAAAAATTTCATTAAAAAAGCAGAAACGAGCTAAATTTGTTGAAGCGGGGGGGGTTGTCAGCTTGGGCCAATCAAGAGCGCGGGCTACTTTCCCTTCTTTAGAGTTCTAGGGGTAAAAGAAATCTGAGCGCGCTCTGTGATTGGCTAAGTTAAAAGAGGCGGTTTTTTGGGGCCAAGGGGAAAGAGCGAGCGACGCCCCTAGGGGTTTTTCTAATCAATCAAAAAATCAAACTGTACATGGCCAAAATTTAAAATTTAAAACATACAGGGGTTTTGTCCCGTTGTGTATATAAAATGAATAAAAATTTGGGGGGGGAAACGAAAAAAATATTTTAAATCATAAAATCTTTGTTTTTTCTTTTTTTTCCCGTTAGCCAAGGATCAATATTTTTGGTTTGCAACGAAAAAAAGAAATAAACATAAAATTTTATTGATTTAATTTTTTTTTTTCATTCCCCCATATTTTTTATTCTTTTATTACACATGGGTACAACTTTTTGTAGTGTTAAAATTTTGATTTGGGGCCTGTACATTTTTATTTCTGATTGCATTAAAAAACCCCCATGGGGGAGCGTCCTCGCTCCCCCATTGGCCCAAAATAACGGTGCCTCTTTTAATTTAGCCAATCACAGAGCGCGCTCAAAATTTTTTTTCCCCCATGGGAACCTATAGAAAGAAGCTCGCGCTCTGTTTGGGCTAAGCTGGAAGACCCCCGCCGTTTTCAAAAAATTTAGCTCGTTTCTGGGGTTTTTTACTGAAATTTTAAAATGTCCCCGCCTTTGAAAATGTTTGGTCAATTTTTCCCCCATAAATATAAGGGGAAAAATTTTTCGCTCCTATTCTAAAGGGTAAATTTCCCCTCCATGGGTTAAAGGGACATTGCCCGCTCCAAATTCTGTTTGGCTGGTTTATGCCGCCAATGAAAATAGCTTAAAAAATTTTTTGAATTACGTTTTTCCCGGCAATTCTTCTTTTCCCAAATTCCTTATGTAGCCCCGGGTTCCCCGGCGACAAAGGGCGTTGTTCGGGGTTTTTAACTGCTTTATTTGTAAAAAAGGGTTCGGCCCTTTATCTGATAATGTTTTACATTTTTTAAAAAAAATTTTTTTATTCATATTCCTTTGCCGCAGGGCTGAGCCCCGGGAGTTTTTTCAGAGCCCCCATCTCTCCATAGACAAATAATGGGAAGTAGTTTCGCGCTCTGATTGGCGGGGTTTGCCAAGCCCCCGCTAGCTCACCCAAAATCAGATCTTTTTCTGTCTTTTTACTGTATTTTAAAATGCCCCGGGCCTTTAAATTTTTGATTGGCCAAACTTTTCCATGGGAAAATTTTAATGGGACTTTGTCGTCCTATTCGATTGGCCCTTAATTTAAAAAGGTTTTTAAATGGGCCCTCTGTGCTCCTATTCTAAATTGGCTGAGCTACCCCAAGTCCCCGCCAGCTTAACCAATCAGCTTTTTTTCAGCATTTTTACTGTTTTTTTAAAATTTTCCCCCCGGGGGATTTTTGATTGGCCCCTAAACTTCTCCATGGGAAATTATAATGGGTCTTTGTCGTCCTTTTCTGTTTGGCCCAAACCCCCAAACCCAAAACCCCCCGCTACTAAAGCCAATAGTTTTTTTTCCAAAAATTTTTTACTGTTTTTTTTTAAACCCTGTCCCGCCGTGGTTTCTGTTTGGTCAATCCTTCCCCATGGGTTTTTAAAATTGGTTAAACTGCCCGCTCCTATTTTGTTTGGGGCCCTTTTTATCCCGGGACCAATGAAATGGTTTTTCGGGAATTTGAATTACTGTTTTTCCCCGGCAATTTACAATACAAAAATTTTTGATATTGCCCTTTTCTAGATTTTGGGGAAAAGTGATTTTTTTTTTTTTTTTTATTTTTATTTTTTTTACGTTCGGCTCTTTTTCTGAAAAAACTTTTTTTCCGCCTTTATAAGGCGATTTTTTTGGGTTTCAAAATCCTGTTTGCACGGAGCGGAGCCCCGAGATTTGTGAAAGCGATCTTCTATCTGCTTCCTCTCATTTTCCGACCCCTGTTTCATTTTGCCTCGGGCCGGAGAAATTTTAGCCCAAAAATTTAAACCAGGCCCCTGACTGTGGGAGCTGCCGAGGTTTGGAAATTGCGCCTCGCTTTGCCGACTCGCCATCGTACATGCCCGGATTTATAAGGAAGCCCCGCCGGTCCCGGTCCGGAACGCCAACCCCGCGCCCAAAACCGCGCCCACTCCCCGCCCCTTCTTTCGGGGCGCGCTGAAAGTGGCAAAAACACTGGGGCCTAACACCGAATCCCCCGCTTCCGGAAAAGCGGGATTCGGGGTGGGAGGCGGGAGAATACACCCAAAAAAAAAGGCGTAAAGCCCGGTCATACATGTCGCCCTATATGTTTTGCCCTTTATTAAAAGAGAATTTAATTTTATGCAAAGGGAAAAATTTTTTTTAACCAGTTGCCGACGCCCCTTTACTTTTAAAGTCGGGGGAAATTTTAAAATTTAACTCTGCAAAAATTTTCAGAGAAACCCCAGCAAAAGTTTGGGAGCTGACCAGTAACCGTGCAGCTGTGGGGATGGGGGAGCAGGGTAAAAAACCAAACAGTCTGACACTCAAGTTAAAAAGAAAAGATAGTCTATTTCCGTCCTTGCCTTCCTGATTGCTATATATATATATCACTTGTTGATCACCTTCTATACAGACCAGTAAAGGTCTATAGAAAGGGATCTGCAGGTACGCTTTGGGGCTTATAAAAATCCGATCACCACTACAGGGGGGGGGCACATGAGGGTCACAAGAAATTTAAAAATAAATACAATTTTTAAAAAAACACAAAACAAACTTAAAAAAAAAAAAACGAACCGTCCTAACCCGCAAACTTTTAGTCCTTTCCCCCAAAGACCCCTTAAAAATATGGGGAAAACATCCATAATGAAAAATTTACATAATTACAAAACTTATTTTAGTGCCACTTTTGCTTTTAAAAATGAAAAAATAAAAATGAAATGAAAACCAGACTATTTTATTTTTACCATTTTTCCTGATATTAAAAAAAATTTTTTGGAAAAGGGGTTTTCCCCCAAAATAAAACGGGCAAAAATTGTTGCAAGCGTTTTTGGAAATCGCATGATCCCGCCCCCTTAGGGTCTACAGCCCGGGGACCCTCCCGCAGATGTGCCATTGAGGGAATGGGCTTGGTGGGGAAAAAAAAACCCCCTATTTTTTGTAAGTGTTATTTTATTTCACTTACGGTAGCGGTAGAATTTGCTGCAAGCAGCTAGGGATGGGGGTGGCTCTTCCCCGGGGCAGCTATAGTGTCGGGGGGGGTGGCGTCCCCCCCATTTCCCGGTCCCCGGGTTCCAGCCCAGATATTGGACATTCTGGGGCCCCATAAAAGCCTATAAAAACCCCGGTGATAAAGGGGGGGTGGGCCCTTTCCCCCGAGAGTGGAACAACAGGAGGAGCTGGAGGAAGCTCTGGCCCCCAAAAGGTATAGGAAAGCCCCGGAGTAAAAGTGGGCAACTGTGACTTTGAGGTGTTGTGCGATAGGAAAAGACCTCTTGGGCAGAGAGGGGTTTTCTGTAAAGTGGAAAATAAAATGGCCGACCCAAGGGGTTTATTTTTTTTGTTTTGTTTTTTTGGGGAACGGTGCCCCAAAAAAAAAATGGTTTGACGGGCCCTCTAAATAATCCCCCGTTTTCAGAAGATCTTTTAGCCAATACTGTTCTACCAAAGACTTCGATCCTAAAGCTAAGCGGGAATCCCCCGGACGGGCCAAGATGGCGGCCCAGAGCTAAGTGGCAGCTTACAATATGTATATCTAAAGGACAGATCTGTACAATACACCTGTATGGCTATAGTGTAAAATATATTGTGCATACTACTTTTGGTGTAGTATATGCCTGACATAGGCTTAAAAAATGTAATTTTTAAAAAAGGAAGGGCCCAAAAAGAAAATTTTTTAAAAAATTGCGGGAACAGCGCTTTGCATTTTTTAAAACCCTTAAAAGTTGTAAATTTTAACAGAAATATTTTTTTTGTTGCTCCATAAAAAGGGGTTTTTTAGTTATTTATTTTAAATTTTGGATACTGGTGCCTTATTAACATAAAAATGCTTACAGTTATTTAAAAAAAATGGGGTACACCCCCCCAAATTTTTTTAAATAAATTTTTATTATATCTTTTTATGAAAACCCCTGAAGATTTTCTTTTTATACAAAAGCAAAGTACTCATTGTAAAGTGATTAGACCAGGGCAGTGATTTTTGACCATTTTCCACCCCATACCATAAAATTGGGCTGCATGGCTGTTGTCCCATTAGGAAGCCTCTTCTAAAGGTGATGCACAACAAAGTCTCCAAACTGTTTGCTGAAGACAAACAGACTAAAGTCATGGGTTACTTGAACCATGATCTGTGATCTGATGAGACCAAGATAAATATATTTGGTTCAGATAGTGTCAAGAGTGTGTGGCAGAAACCAGGTGAGCAGTACAAAAAAATAGTGTGTTTTTCCCCATAAATCAAGCATGGTTGGGAGGAAAGTCATAGTTTTTGGGGTGCATGAGTGCTACCCCCGGTTTTGGGGGGGTTACAGCTCATTCAGGGAGCCAAAAAATGTCCAAAAATTTTACTGGACTTTCTGAAAAAGACAGGGTCCCCTCCCTTTTAGAAACCCCGGGTGCAGGGGAAAAAACCCCAAAAATGAAAAAGGGCCCCCAAAAAACCTCCAAGACTTCTACTGTCTTTCTAAAGAAAATTGGGTTTAAAAGGGGCGGATGGGCCAAATCTCAGACCTCTAAACCCTTTAATTTAAAAGGGATCTTCAAAAAGGAAAAGGTTTTCCCAAAAACAAGGGGCGACATGTATGATCGGGATTTCGCCCGATTTTTTGGCGGAAAATGCGCTTCACAGGTCCGAATCCCCTGTAGGACGCTGTGATGCGGTGTTAGGGGCAAACCTTCGCCACTTTTAAGCGCCTAACATGAAGGGGGCAAGCAATTTGGCGCGGGGGTGGGGGGGGTTTTGGGGGGGGGCCCCACATTCGAATAAATCTGGGGCATGCATTATCGCGGGTTTAGCAAAAATGCGGCGCATTGCAGCCCTCCAGCTCCCACAGGCAGAAACCTTTGTTTTATTGTGGTCCTAAAAGAGCGGGGGAGGCGAAGTGAACGAGAACGTAAAATTAGAGGAAAAATATAAAAAATCGCAAAAGAAATCAATCTCAGCTCTCAGCTCCTGCGGGATGGAGTATGAAAATTTCCAAAAAAATTTTTTTTTTTTTAGGTGTAAAAAATTAATTGAAAAAAAGCTCAAACCTTCCAAAAAAATAACATCACTCAAATCACTGATTTATGAAAAGTTTTTTGAAGGTTTTACCCCCTTTTTTAGATAATTTTTACACCTAATAAAAACGGGTTTTTTTTAAACATACTCCATGTCACACGGGGGGGCTAAGGCCGAGATTTTTTTTGCCCCCCATCTTACTAGACTTCAATGGAACAAAATAGCTTGTACTTTTGAATTTGGGGGGGAAATCCCAAACCCCCCCCTAGTCAACCAATCGCTCTTTTTTTGCCTTTTTTTTTTTTTGAACTGACCCGGCTTTTCCAAATTTTGATTGGTCAAATACTACTCCCCCGTTTTTAAAGGTTTACTGTCCCCTTTCCCTTTTTGAATTTGGTTTTGGGTTTTTTTCCGACCAATGAGAAGTGCTTACAGAATTTGAAATTTCTGTATTTCCCGGAATTTTCTTTTATGCAATTCCCGATGTTTGCGCCCGGGGACGGGACAAACGCGTTGTTAGGGATTTGAGTATGCTGTTTTTTTGAAGGTTTTTGTTCTTTTACAGAGAAAAGTTTTACAAATTAAAAAAAAACTATTTATTTAAATAATACTCCCCTCCGACGGAGCTGAGATTTCCCCGTGCCCCCCCTCTCTCCATAGACTAAAAATGGGAAAAAATAGCTTTGCGCTCTGATTGGCCGGGATTTGCCAAGCCCCCCCTAGTTCAACCAAACAGCTTTTTTTCTGCCTTTTTTTTTTTGTAAAAATTTTTAACTGTTTCCCGGGCCTTTTTTATGTGATTTTCCAATTAAATTTTTCCATAGGGTTTTAAAAAGGTTCACTGTCGCTCCTATTCTCATTGGTTTATGCCGACCAAAAGAGAAGCCCCTTTAAAAATTTAATTACTGTTTTCCCCGCAAATTTCCCCAAAATCCCAATTCCTGGTTGCGCCGGGTTTTTGGAAATTTTTTTTTAGTTTATTTTTTAATTTTTTTTTTAGAAGGGGTTTTAGCTCTTTTTCAGATAAAGTTTTACACCCAATAAAAAAAAGATTTTTTTTATTTTATACTCCCCTGCCGCCCCGGGGGCCCGGAGCCCGAATTTTTTTTCTTGAGCGATCTTATATATTTTCCCCCTTTTAAATTTTAAAAGTCCACTTTTTTTACTTTCATTTAACGTTTTTTTTTTAAACTTTGATTTTTCATTTTTTCATTTTATTTTATTTGAAAAAAACTCTTTTTGCTCTTTCACTAACATGTTTTTAAAGATTTCCGCTGTTTTCCAGCCTGTCTCGAATCGGAATACATTTTTGGCGAAATCCCCTTTTGCGCCTAAAATCCCGCACTTTTGGGGCCCCACACTGGCGAGGGGCAGGGGGCTTTACAAATGCCAATTTAGAGCCCCCTCTTCGGGCGGTGAATCTTAGGCCAAATCCCTTCTGCGCCTAAGTCCCGCACTTCGATTTACACCTTTGGGGAGGCGCAGGGAACTTTAAACCCCATGTATGAGTTCTCCTCCTCGGGCCCGGGGAAACTTTTGGCGCAGTTCCTTCTGCCCAAAGTCCCGCATGCCCTCCAACTGCAAGGGGCAGGGGGCTTTACAAAACCCCATGATGAGCGCACCTTGGGTGCCCGACATACATGGGGGCGCGTTTCCCCATTCGATTTTTTGGGGGAAAATGGGCGCTCCGACAAGGGGGGAGCTTCATACAAGTCGCCCAAAAGGTCTCTAAAAAAAACCCGGTCTGTGGGTGTATTTATGTAGGGGTGGAAAGAAAATTTCCCGTTTGGCCCGCAAAACCCGTAAAAACTCTAGTAAACTCCCCTATCCAAGAGAGTTAAGGCAGTGCTGGGGAAAAAAATAGTTGGGCCCCAAAATATTTACACTTTGGGCACAATTTGTCTATTTTTACTTAGGGGTGTACTTACTTTTGTTGCCAGCAGTTTAGGAATTGATAGCTGTGTGTTGAATTATTTTGAAGACACACCAAATTTACATTGTTACACAAGCTGCACAATGACTACATTGTATCAAAGTGTTATATATTCAGTGTTGTGCCATGAAAAGATTTAACCCAAATTTAAAAAAATGGAGGGGGTACTTATTTTTTGTGAGATATGTTTTTTACCTCTCTTCTCATTCAAAACCCATGATAACTGTCCTCACCTCCACCAGTCTTCTGTTTTTTTCTGGTCTTTTTTCTGGGGGGGGGAATTTCCCCCCTTTCAGGCACTCATTGGCTGCAGCAGTCATTTGCCATTAGCTGATGCCACCATTTGGAAGTAAGCTCTCCAAATGGTCCAGTCAGCTAATGACATGATCACTACAGACAATCAGCGGCTGCAGTGGATGTTCTTATACGGAAAAATGCTGAAAGAAAACAGAGGACTAAAGCTGCCACTGTGCTGGAGCTGAAGTGAGGAGAGAGATGAGTCAAAGGGCCACATGTATGAAACTGTTTAGGTCTAAACTCACTTTTTGGCCCATAGTAACCTATGGCAAAAAGTGAGTTTTGACGTAAAACATTCATACATGTGGCCCTAAGTTTTTTTATTTTTTATTTTATTAGGGTAGCAGTATTATAATTAAAAATAATAGCTGTATAACCCCTTTGGTATTTGTATGTGAAATTTTTGTTACAGGGGAGAGAAAGGCAAGATGATCTCAGAGGATGGATCTGCAGTATAAATACAGTACAGTAATAGTATAAAATGCTTGTGTTCACTCCATTTCTACAAGCATGACAGAAAATCAATACTTATTGAGGCAAGGTATAGAAGTGGCAATTTTTACAATGAAGCTTTCATAAAAGCAAGCAGAGACATGAGAGTTCATGTATGAATAGTTTTAGTTGTACCACACATTAATTTTAACCCCCAAAGGACCCACAAATTTTGGGCCTTAAAGGGGTTTTGCCACGATCTCATTTCATACCTCCTGCATCCAGCTCTTCAGCTCTGTGAGCTCAGAAGGGGGCGTGATTTGTTTGAATTGCATATCATGTGACCCAGCAGGATGACATCACCAGGCCTTTCCTCTCTGTAGTCAAAGAAAGGTCTGTTTATGTAAAGCATTATGAATAGCTGAGAGGTAAAGTTTTGGTCCTAGGTTCAAATCCCTGCAGGAACCAAACCTGTTTTTTTTTTCTCTTTATCAATACATAGACCTGATTGAGGTTTCTTTTTTATTTATTTGCACGATTTGACTTATTACTAAGGAATACAGAGGACAGGAGTAGAATGACAGCACCTGGGGTATGAACACTCAGTAGCTGCCTGAGAAGAGAAGTGATGTCTGAGCATGTGCGACCAGGACTGAGGAGCTTTCAGCTCTGGTCGTATCCCCTGGAGACAAGCTGTAAACAATGGATCACTAAAGGAGCAGCTAAAACAAAAACGGTCCAGAATTTTTAATAATAATGAATGGTGAAAATGTTTGTTATTTAATTTGCAAGCTTCCCACGTCAATTTTACTTCGTGGCAAAACACTTTTAAAGGTAACCTGTTACAGTGAACATGTTATCTGATCTGCAGGCAGCTGAAGGAGCTGAGCAGATTGATATATAGTTTTGTAGGGAAAGAGTCAGAAGAATATATAATTTCTTCATCTAATATGCTGTTTATTCTGTGTTTAGGAGTCCAGTGGGCGGTCTTATTAGTGATTGACAGCCTTCCTGTTACCAGTGTGTATACAGAAATAGCTGTCAATCACTGATAACAACACCCTCTGGCTTCCTCAATCAAGAATAAGTAGCACATTTATTGAGTCAATTGCAAGTTCTGCTGAATCTTTCCAGACAGACAGTTACATATTAATCTGCTCAGCTCCTTCTGCTCTATATAATGCTGCCTGCAGATCAGAGAGCAAGTTTTATGTAACAGTTTCCTATCGAGGTCCAAGCAATTTGTTGTTTTTTTTTATTATATGAAAAGAGTCATTTGCTATACAAGTTGCATTTTACAAAGACAACATTTTTAAGTACATATAACTTATTTATTAATTTTTGTTAGTTTGGTTTGAGAGGGAATGCAAAAAAATAAGTCTGACATTATTTTGCATTTTTTTTCTTGCTGTTTATTATGTGGTAACTTTATTCTACAGGTCAGTACAAATGTGTTCATAACAATTATGTTTAGTTTCTTTAACATTTTAGCACTTTTGCACAATAAATGATATGAGATGCTATTTTTTTGTGGGATAAGTTGTCTACTTGTATTATGGTGGGGTATATATATTTTATTGGCTAATTTTCTTACATTTTTATTGGAAATGTAAAAAAACAGCAAATAAGATTTTTTTTTGACCACTTACTGACACATGACATATAGGTGCTGTGTCTAGAATCCGAACAGGGTTTTGTCGTCTTTTGGATGGTTTTGGGGGACAGTTCTGTCCGTGGCTTGCGTATTCGCATAACCATAACCATTGAATTGCACATCTTCTGTCCGAAAACCGTGTAGAAGATTGTGCATGTTTAAAATTTTTCAGGATGCTGCTGTCTGCAAAGCTGTCCAGCTGAAAATCCGTTCACTGTAGACTACTGAATGGATTTTATGTTAAAGCCTATGGGGACAGTTTCTGGTCTGTTTTCAGACGGTTTCCAAATCCAAAAACCATCTGAAAATCCAACCAAAACCCTTGCCGTGTGGACAGAACCTAAGTCTGTTGGTTGCAGTTGACACCCACCGTTAACAGTTGGGAACAGAGCCGGCTCCAATCTCTGCTGTTTAACCCTTTAGACACCTCGGCAATCATGGCCTCAGAAATCATAGCTGTGTTATCTAAATGAAGTGGTTCTGCACACCCGTTCTTCCGCTCCAGATGGCACCCCCTCGGCAAGACTGCAGGGTGCCGATCTGTTAATATGGGAACTGGAAGCCTAATAAAGGCTTCCAAAGCTGCTATGTTTTTGTTTGTGTTACATGGGAAACATCATATTGGTACACCCTTCTGCACTATTTTAAAATGCAGAAGAGTGTACAGACAATCAAAAACCCTAGTGGTCAAGTAAAAATGTAAATGTAAAAAATGTAAAAAAAAAAAAAAAAAAAAGTTTAAAAAAATGAAAAAATATTAAAAGTTCAAATACAAATAATACAAATACAATAAATGATTAAAAAAGTCATGTATAATTGATACCGATGTGTCTGTAAAAGTGCGATCTAGTAAAATGTACATCATTTATCCCATATGCTGAACAACGTAGAGGAAAAAAAATCCAAACGCCAAAACTACAGGTTTTTTGTCACTTCACTTCCCCAAAAAGTTGGGATAAAAATTGATGAAAAAAGTCATATGTATTCCAAAATGCTACCAATTAAAAGTACATGTCAGCCTGCAAAAAATGCACCATCACTCCATCGAAGAAAGAACAAAGAAGTTATTGGTCACAGAACATTGTGCTTCAGAGCAAATTTAAGAAATAAAGAATGTTTGTATTTTTTTAACAGTACTAAAACATAATGAAAACACTACTCAATGGTATTTCCATCACGTACCAACCTGGAGAACAAAGAAAACACATAATCTATACTTCAAAATGAATGACATAAAAATAAAACTCCCAAAAACATGGCGCAAGTACGTTGTTTTTCACGTTTTACACCACTTAGAATTTTTTTTCGGTTTTTCCAGTATATTCTATAGTACGATTAATTGCACCATTAAAAAAACATCTTTTCCCGCAAAATAAAAGCCCTCATATGTCTGTAAAGATGGAAAAATAAAAAAGTTATGGCTCTTGAAAGACGGGGAGGAAAAAATTAAGAACCATATTATCATGACCAGCTGCCAGGAAGGGGTTATTACCATGTACTGTTTGGTATAAAATGTTAACTTTATATTTGTTATGGATTTTTTAAAATAAATTCATATTTAATGAATAAAGATATTTACATTTTTTGGCCCCATGAGTGATTGTCTGATTGCTTACATAATGTTTTTTAATACTACTAATACTGATTTTCCAAAGCAGTATTGCTTCTCAATGTGAAATTGACAGGCAACCCATAAGGCAATGATAGTGGTATACATGGTAAGCCTTTGTTAGGCCACCATCTATGGTTGGACAGACCCACCAGAATAACAGAGGATCCTCTGAGCGGCCCAAACTCTGACACGATAATGTACCCTTAAGATGTCCCAAAAATCTAGCAGAAGACAACATCATTTGAAGCTGACGTTAGAAACAATTTTCAGATATCCTATTAGACCCTTCATATGCAAATGATTACTTACATAAGGTATTATGTACTTGAAAGTGGACATGCACCTGTCCTGCATAGGTAGGTCATAGACCAGCAGAATTATTTGTTTGGTGGACCCAAGGACCATCAGTCCAACAATACCCCCAAAAACTGATATCACTGTTGGGTGTAGATGGTCAAAAGGGATCCTCCTCCCTCTAGCAAACAATTTAGATGTGGCAGTCATCATTGACCCTGTTTTGTAAGTTGTTGAGGACGAAGAAGGGCTATTATGGGTACTCTGAAAGCACATGTGAGATCACTACGATGAAAATGTACACCACAGTGTGGGAACTAGCACTTATCTGTCACATAAATTTTCATTATAGGTTGCTAAAGAGGACATGTTACTGTTCCCAAATCTGGAGCGTCTTTCCTAAATCTTTATCTGGGTGGTTTCTTCTGTTTTCTCCTTTGAAATGTATTATGAATCTGGGCAGCTGTGTTGGGCAATTGGAGGTGTGTCCCTGCACAATCTGACATTGTCCAATGGGTGCTGGCAGAGAAGGTACAGCGCTGTCTGCCACAAGCATACATCTAACTGTAAACCATAAACTGTAATAACAGCTTGGGACATAGAACAAAATAACATGCATCACTGTATAATCTGCAGTCTTAGATGGTAGTTTTTACATAACAGCAATGCTACTGTAGGCTTAAATGGGAGAAGATATTCACATGCTTCCACTCTGTGTGTGTCTTGGAGAAAATGACTGCTGAGGAGAAGACTATGATGATGCGGCGGGTCAGTGGTTATGGGGGTTTTCTAGATTATGGACATACTTTAGAAGTGTATTTTAGCTAACGTGTGCACAAAAGCACTAGAAGAGCTATTAAACTGAACAAGAAATACAATCGAAGGCAAACACAGAGTTATAAGGGAATTAACTGCACTAAATAAAAACTCCTTTATTACTAGCAGCTTCTTTCCCGTATCTAAATTGTTTGGAAAGTTTTTATAAGTGAATAATCAATAAATGTTTTATAATTTGCACAAAGCATCCTTAGGGCTCGTTCCACGGTTATTTTGGGACTGATTTCAGCCGAATTGGGGCGGCGTTTTTTGTTTTCCAATAGGGGTGAAATAAGTCCCACCCTTTCGGTAATATCCGAAGGGAAGGGAGAACGGACATTCAATTAATTTTACCTAACGTGTATGCGCCCGGGAATTTAAAGAAAAGTCTATGGGGCCCGGGGAGCCGCCCGGCCCCCCCCCCCGCCCCGCAATTACGTGGCAAAAAGCAGTGTGAAACACTGCCTAAGGACCCAAAGTGAGGCGGATTGAAAGTTTAAAAATTTTGGGTTGTGATTTCGGGAAATTTAAACCCAATATCAAAAAGAGCCCCAGTTCTCTCCTCCATTCCCTTAAAACCCCCAAAATATCAAAAGGGCAGGGCCGTTCCTATGGGGGGGGGAGGGGGGGCGATCGCCCGGGGGGCCCCAGGCTCCCCCCACCCCGCGGGGGGGCAACCCCCCGCCTCCCCCCGGCCCGCCGGGAGGCAGCCCTTGACTCTGCGCATCCCTTTTAACACGGCAGCGCAAAAGTCATCAGCAGTGCACCCCTCGTTTTGAAGCTGCTGGTTTCAGGGAGGGGGGCAGGATGATTGTTAACCCCTCCCGGGCCCTTTTTTTCCCCCGTTTTCAGCGGCGGGGGGGGGGGGGGGCCGCACGGTTTAAAACCGGGGCCCCCTGCGGGCGCTCGGGTCTCCTGCTACCAGCTCCGGGACATGGACCCCGGAGATCGTGGGAAAGGTGAGGGGTTTTTTTAATTTTATCTTAGCTGCAGGGGCTGTTTTTCCTGGGCTAATTTGGGGGCATTACCCGTCTTTCATGGGGGCTAACCGGGTACATGGGGGGCAGCCCAAACTAGCTAAAAAGGGGGCCCGTACCTAGCTTTAAAAGGGGGCCTAACCCCGGCTTTCAAATTTGGGGGAAAGGCTACCCTTGGAACCCCATGGGGAAAACATTTTCTGGCCCACATGGGGGCTAAAAATGGCTTTATGGGCACAAACCCGGCTAATGGGGGGCTACTAACAACAAAAGAGGGCTAATAAAAATGGCTTTCAAAAGGGGGTACCCACAGCTATAAGGGGGGGTATTACTTTGGGCTACATTTGGGGGGTAACATGGCTTTTAATGGGGGTACTCATTTGCTAAAAGGGGATTCCCTTTTTCTACAAGGGGTACAGGGGAAATATTACATGGCTACGGGACAACTATTTTGGCAAAAAGGGGTTCTACATGGGGTACGTGGGGGTACTGTGGGTACTGTCTGGCTAAGGGGGCAAAATTACTTTGGGTACCAATATGGGTGCTAAAAGATGGGGGTTTGTATAAAAGGTTTGGGTTTGGGAGAGAAGTGCTGATAAATTTTAGGAGTTTTAAAATGTTTGTTTTTTAATTCTACAAATGAAGAGTTGGGGCCGGGGGAAGTCGTCATGGCGTCTGGGGGCAGGGAGAAGAAGAGAAAGAGAACAAAAATCTTAGGGGACGTCTCCCGTGAGTCACTAGGGTATAAAATTTTTTCTGTAAAGGTTATATGCTGAGAGCCTGGGTAAAAATTTTGGCTCCACTACTTTTGGTCACTGTATGGGTGATATTGGTTGTAGAATAAAGGGGTTGCATTCGGTAATGGTAGTTGGGATTTTTTTCCCAACAATTATGGTGGTGATATTTTGGTTATGGTGGGGGTGGTATTATTCACTTAAATATGTGCGGTGGGTATGTGGGGCACGTGTTGTGGGATTTTCGGTCCTATTTTGGTGGTGATATGGGTCTTAGTTTTAAAATCACAGAGCTCGCTTCTTCCTTTTTCTAATAAAACCAAAAATTTTTATATCACCAGGTCAGCTTCTCTCCTCTATCATATAAACCCCATATATCACTGAACTCAGCTTCTCTCCTCTATCATATAACCCTATATATCACAGAGCTCAGCTTCTCCCTCTATCATATAACCCTATATATCAGAGCTCAGCTTCTCTCCTCTATTATATAAGGCTAAATATCACAGAGCTCTGCTTCTCTCCTCTCATATAACCCTATATATCACAGAGTTCAGCTTCTCTCCCTCTATCATATAACGCTATATATCACAGAGCTCAGCTTCTCTCCCCTATCATATAACTCTATATATCACAGAGCTCAGCTTCTCTCCTCTATCATATAATCCTATATATCACAGAGCTCAGCTTCTCTCCCTTGATCATATAATACTATATTTCACAGAGCTCAGCTTCTCTCCTCTATCATTTGACCCTATATATCACAGAGCTTAGCTTCTCTCCTCTATTATATAACCCTATATATCACAGAGCTCAGATTTTATCCCTCTATTATATAACCCTATATATCACAGAGCTCAGCTTCTCTCCTCTATCATATAACCCTATATATCACAGAGCTCAGCTTCTCTCCTCTATTATATAACCCTATATATCACAGAGCTCAGCTTCTCTCCTCTATTATATAACCCTATATATCACAGAGCTCAGCTTCTCTCCTCTATTATATAACCCTATATATCACAGAGCTCGGCTTCTCTCCTCTATCCTATAATCCAATATATCACAGAGCTCAGCTTCTCTCCTCTATCATATAATCCTATATATCACAGAGCTCAGCTTCTCTCTTTTGATCATATAACCCTATATTTCACAGAGCTCAGCTTCTCTCCTCTATCATATAACCCTATATATCACAGAGCTCAGCTTCTTTCCTCTATCATATAACCCTATATATCACAGAGCTCAGCTTCTCTCCTCTATCATATAACCCTATATATCACAGAGCTCAGCTTCTTTCCCTCTATCATATAACCCTATATATCACAGAGCTCACCTTCTCTCCTCTATCACAAAACCCTATATATATCACAGAGCTCAGCTTCTCTCCTCTATCATATAATCCTATATATCACAGAGCTCAGCTTCTCTCCTCTATCATATAATTATATATATCACAGATCTCAGCTTCTCTCCTCTATCATATAATTATATATATCACAGAGCTCAGCTTCTCTCCCTATCATATAATTCTATATATCACAGAGCTCAGCTTCGCTCCTCTATCATATAATTATAAATATCACAGAGCTCACCTTCTCTCCCCTATCAAATAACTCAAAAAATCACAGAGCTCAGCTTCTCTTCTCTATCACATAACCCTATATATCACAGAGTTCAGCCTCTCTCCTTCTGTCACATCCTGCTCTCAGATAGGGAGGCATAAACCAACCGACAAGTTCCCTTTGGAAAATTAATAATTTATATTTTAAAGTGTAATTCATAATTATTGATTGTTAAGGGCTTGTGAATGATAATTTCTGTTGGTTCATGGTGAAAATTCTGGTTGTTGGCACATTTGGGAAGACAGAAAATCTAGTAAAGTAAGTCCTGGTAGTGGCTATTGAGTTGGCAGCAGATTTTCTGGCAGTGAGCTGATCATCTGGGAGTTTCGGTGATAAGCCTTTGTCTATGATACTGCAGGAGCAGACCTTAAGGAGAGTTGCTCCTATAGGTAAACCAATAGAATAAAAGTCCATGACCTAGTTTCCCTTACTTGCTTATAGTGATCTCACTTTGTAGAGAAAGCCTTGTGCAGATTCACATTACCCAAGAGAAAGAAAAATGTGGCCTTCCTGATTTGGGCCAAGTTCCCACCTTGACTCCCTCTATGGTATGAATACTATTGTATATGGGAAATATTGTATGGCCACATAATTTAGTTTGCATATATTAACTGAATAGGCACACATACGTTACAACTGCAGGATCTATTTGGTGTGTAGGGTAAATAAAATGGAGTAATACATGATCTGGAATAAAAACTATTGTCATGAAGGAACTAGGGCTGGAAGGTGGATTCTCTGGTCAATGCGTAGAGCTGACGTGACCTATGCCGGGGAGCAGAGTCTAAGGGGCCCCATGTCTGCGCCGGAGCCCCCCGCTAAGCAGGATGGACTTTGCCACAGGGAATCCCCCAGGTCGCTAACCCCAACACTTTGGCGATGACAGCCCAAGCAGGAGGCATAGACACAGAGCCGGCTAGAATGTGGAACCCAAACAGCAACGAAAATAGTGTTTTCTAGGGAGCGCACAACAGGTCATCACTAGGGAACGGACAACAGCAACTGGGCGCAGACGTCAGGAGGAGGAATCCCTATAAAGCCCCTGCCTAACGCCATAGGTAGAGAGAGAATTACCTGCAATGCAGTGCGGCAATCGAGGAGGAAGCAGGACGGGGACAGGTGAGCAGCCTCTGGAGCGGGTGCGCCTGCGGACAGAGGCCTGGACCGTGTCATGGGGCATGCAATGAGCTGGGTGACGAGCATGGCCGCGGACTGCAGCACGCAGCTTTACAACTATCCTCTGATATATTTACTTGCACATTTTTATTTTTATTCAATACTTGATACATAAGTGGAATTGTACTAAATATTAGCCCAGGGAACAGCTTGCGTTCTGTTTATATGTTCTGTTTCTGCACAGTGTGCAGCATGGACTTCTGTAGGCCTGGCTACAGTTTATAAGTTGCCCTCTAATTGCATAAAGTGATTAACTAAAAAAAGTATTTATAAAAGTATCATATAAAATAAATCTTATTCAGCTTTCCAATATACTATAAATTAAATTTTTTACCTTTTCGAAAATATTTGTTTGTGTTCAGCCTATGATGACCACATGTAAAGGCAACTGTTATTACTGAGAACTGAATAAAATTGTATCCAGTCTAGGTAATGCTTTGTGAGCTAAGTACACCACCAGCAACACAAATCTCTTTGCTAGTTTTCTACAATGTGCGGTTGTGCTGAAATTTTACATACCCCAGCAGAATTCTTGCTTTCTTGGCCTTTTTTCAGAGAATAAGAATGATAACACAAAAACTGATTTTCCACTTATGGTTAGTGGTTGGGTGAAGTCATTTAGGCCATGTTCACACGGCTTATTTAGCCGCGGATTGGAGCCGTACTGCGTGCCGGATTTGCGCTGCAGTACGGCTCCAATCCGTCCCTGTCATTACGGTAATCCACAGTTCTCATAGAGAACTGTGGATTCCGTTGCTCCTCCCTGCTCGGTGATTCCGTACGCGCCGTAAATAATGCATTGTCTATGGGGCCGGCGGGCAGCTCCCCCGCCGCGCCCCCGCCCCGGCCCGGCCCCTTATTCAAGCTGTATTGCGGGCAAGATCCGACCCGTAATTACGGCTTAAATAAGCCGTGTGAACACTGCCTTATTGGCAAACTACTGTGTTTTGCTGGGGTATGCAAACTTTTGAGCACAACTGTATGTATGGGGCTGCACAGTACTCTGTTGAGCTTTCAGCCCAAAAACTGTCACAGCCCTGTTCTCTAGATGTATGAGCGGCGCCCGCGGCACTTTGTACTGCGTATAAGATGTGGGGGCGTTCTGGAGGCGTGCCGCATCACAACCGTATGATTCTACACATTTATAACTGGATGACGGCAAAACTAGACACATTAGTTAAAAGTGATTTATCTGACCCTGATTTGTCGCAGTGGAACTAGAATGCGCCAAATCTATGACTCACAGTAAAACAGGCCCCCACATTGTGGCGCATTCTACACTGCTTTAAATCGGTGCAGTGTGCTTTGAAGCAGGTACCTTCGCTCCCTGAAGTGTGCTGGTCTGAACAGGACCCAATAGAGAGGTATCAATAGCGTAGAACCCACTTGCCTGAGGTCCCGGTGAAGTTCGGAAGTGGGCTTAAGCATTTTTGTCCAAAAGTGTGAACTTTTCAATGTATCCTAGTTAGCAGTAATGGTTTTTCCAAAATGCCTATGTCCTTTTTGATAGTTTCTTTAGTCCATAGTGTGCCACTGTTTTTTTTAATTTGAATGTCTATATGTATTGCTGCCACACCAGTATACATTTGTGCTTTTTTTTAAATAAAGTTTTTTTGATGTGTAAAACCAAATGCTGTTTTTTGACTTAAAGCTATTTAGAACTGGTCTCTATACACCTAGATCATACATGTTGCCGTAAGGGTGAAGCAGTAATAGTCAAGGAGTAGCATGAAAAGTTTTAATTTTACCATTGAGAGTGTATGGGAAAATGAGAGATAATATGTGCCCTCTGATTGTTTTATTTGGGGGGGTGAGGGTTCTTTTTTATTTTGACTAAAGAGAGAAAAGGTGAGCAGTTCCATATAGTATACCTTTTACCAACATTTGTCAGCTTGCATCATTTTTTTACATAACTTCTTTTATTCTTTTTCTTAAAGCATTAACTGTTCTTAGCAGTTTTAGTAATATTGCTGAATATGGATGTAAAAAGAAAAACAACATCCTGCATATTGAAAAGATGTTGTCTGCATTAAAAATGTGCATATAAAAAACAAAAAAGTGAATAAACTAATTTAAATACATTGGCAATGTTTATTCAATGTAAAAATACAACACACTTAACAGGGATCAAACGCTGAAGTTTGAATAAGGCTGTGTTTTTTTCAGAAATGCACAGCAGTTAATGATGTGCATTTCTGCGAGAAAAAAAAAATGCATGAAAAACCCACCAAAATAATAATAATAATAACCTTTATTTATATAGCGTCAACATATCCACAGCACTTTACAATTTGGAGGGTGTAGGTACAGACAAAAAAGACATACATTGCACAATGAAAAGCGACTTACAGATGAGACACAAGGTATGAGGGCCCTGCTCGCAAGAGCTTACAATCGCACCACCAATGGAGACTATTATGGAACTAGGCACATAAGTAATGCACCAAACATGTATAAAGGTGGTAGATAGGCTGGAAATAAAAGAAAAATCATTAGAATAGCATGTCAGTGAATAGAAACTGTATTGGTGAGCTTGCTTGGTGGACTACAAGTCCAGCAAGACCTGTGGTGTGCTGGCTTTTGCAGTATGTAGAATAAAGGGTGAGAGCAGCAAAAATACATTTCAAATTTAGTGTAGTAAAAATTAAAAATGTAAAATCTGAACAACATCATCAGTGGGTTATTTATGTAAAATTCGTTTTAGATTCTTTTAATATTAAATACATTTTATAGGACATATTTTTATATTTTTGGGATATTGTATATTTTTATATAAATTTTATGTTTTTTTAATTAAATGTAATTAATTTAATTTTATATAGTTTGATAACTTATAATAAATTACTTTTTATTATTGTACTGGTGTAAGTTGAGAAATATTGGACATTTTTTCCTTAACAACAAATCTAGCTCCACTTCCAATTTTAATGTGGATGTTGGAGCAGTAATGCGCCTAATTTTGCCGACCCACATTCATATACAGTATGATTCATATACAGTAAAGTGTCGAGTCTTATGAACAATGCACCTAACACATTCGTTTGTGCATCAGACATCGTAGCCAACTCAATTTGGTGAATTTTACGCCAGAAAAGGATGAGAAACCTGATGATACATGTCTCCCCAAGAACGCACATTCTGAACGCAACCTGAGTCTTCACAGAGTCTTTTGGCTTTAGTTCTGGTGATCATGTGAAGATTTATGCATTATAGACATAGGCATAAGTGACCTGTATAAATGATGTAAATGTTGAACTTTCATTTTTAGTAGGTGTATCTCAGGCTCTACTTTGGTCAAACGTTTGTAAAAACAAATGCATACACATTAATACTTGTGGCTAAAATGTTACACTTGATGTAAAGCTGAATGAAGATGCCAAGAATTGTAAAGTGCAGGATAACATTTTTACAATGTGGTATGTGTCTTCTTTCAGAAATAATATCGGTATGAGGGTATAATATAATTTTTGCATTTTGTAATTTATAATAATCAAAATGTTAAAATTCTGGTACTGAAAGGTTAACAGTCAATGGAAGCTCAGGCTAATATATTAATTTGTAGGCTCTCTTTAACCACTTGACAATGCAGGACGAAAGTGTTCCTCTTGAGCAGCAGGCAGTTGATTCATTAGGAAGAGTATACTTGTCCTGCTGATTGTGCGGGCATAGCAAGTGTGCCCATGTAATCAGAAGCAGGGCAATGGCTGGAATAAACATACAGAGCCCTGCTTGAATGGTAAAGATCAGAGGAAGTTAATTGTTCAATTTGAATGCCATGCTCTTCATTGAGAGTGGTATCTAAAGAGATTAGGAGATGACCCTCCCCCACCTTCACTGCATCACCAGGAATCTCTGTGAAGCTATTGGGATTCATAATTAGCATGGGCAGACAGTCCAAGGCAGATACACAGGCCCTTCTATTTGCAAATAGACATTTTTTATTATATTATAGATAAAAAGTTAAAAACCCCTCTATGGGATTGAAAAAAAAATAGTACAAAAAGTAGAAAAAAAAAAATAGAAAGCAATCATACAGATATACATTTTTTACAAGAAATAAACTTTATTAAAAGTCCCAAAACATTGAACACTATACATTATACATAATGTACATCCAAAAGTTATCAAAAAGGTCCCAGGCCCCAAGTTAAAAAAAAAAGTTTATACTCACCCTCTCCCTTTTCCTGCAGTGCATCTCTCCTGTTTTCTCTTGGGGGGACATCACCACTGTGGTCGCTGATTGGCTTCAGCTGTCATTTGCCCCTAACTTACATCACGGTTCTGAAGTGAACAACTCTGAATGGTGATATAAATTAGGGGCATGTGACTGCTGTAGCCAATTAGCAGCCGCAGTCGTGACGTGCCCCTTTAATGGCGTGTCAACAGAAGATCCGTGAGACATTCTGCTGGAACTGGGGACCAGAGAAAGTTGAGTATAAATTTTTTAATGTTACTTGAGGCCCTGGACTTTTTAAAAATAACTTTTTAAATCTGATCACTTTTTGTAAAAAGTATAAGGGTATGTTCACACGGCGTAATTGCAGAACACATTTTGGCAAGTAATTGCGCTGCAGTTTGCCTGAAATGCACCCCGCAATTACGGTAATTTGTAGCTCTCAAAGAGATACGCGGGTATTGTACGCTGGGAGAAAGAGGTGACTTGTCACTTCTTCTGCTGTTTACATGCCGGAGATAATGAGAGTCTATGGGGCTGACCCTCGTCACTCAAGAATTACTGTGTTTTAAAGGGGTTTTGCCAGGAGGAGCCTTATCTGCTAAGAAGCTAATGTAAACAAATCACGGAGCTGAAAGAGAGAGAGAAGCACACAGCCAGAGCACAAAGCTGCATAAGGGATCGTGTGACATGTTCACTGAAATAATCAAACTGCAACTTGTGGATTCTGTATACAAAAGACCACAGCTTTCTCCTCAGCAGCTTGAAAGCTCCTTCATGTTCCCTGTCATCAGATAAAGCAGGGATCTAATCACACTACAACTAGTTTATTCTGTATACAAAAGAAAACATATTGCTACCCGGTGCCTTGAAAACTTCTGCAGCTCAGTCTCATCAGATAAGAAGCTCTCTCTGCGCAAGCCCGTCCAGCAGCTCTTGTCAGGCCGTATCTAATACAAACTTTGAAGTAACCAAGGGCATGTAAGGAAGGCTGTAGCTCTCTCAGACTGCAATTTTTGTAATCACATATATTTAGAAAAGTGATTAAAAACCCATTTTGGAGGATCCCACGTCAACATTACATCGTGGCAAAACCCCTTTAAGTCTTGTGGATTACAAACACACTAAGGGTGCTTTCACACAGTGCGTTTTTGGTGCATTTTTTATGCCTTTTTTAATGCGATTTCTGTGCAGCAATGTACAGCATTAATTGCTGTGCCTTTCCGCACAAAAAACGCATTAAAAAACTAATCAAAAACGCACCAAAAACGAACTGTGTGAAAGCACCATAATTGATTACTCACTTTCCAAACAGTTTAGTTTTAGTTCCCTGCTGGATCTTTAGGGCCTGTTGCCTATTGAGAAAGCATTCCTGAGTTGTTCCGTTGCTATGCTGTATACCGTACCCATTGACTCTGTCCCTTGAGCATGAACCTTTGCCACCTGTCCTGACCTTCTTGCCTGTTCTAAGAGTTTGCCTGATGATTCTGTGCCTCGCTACACCTCAGCTGCTACTGTAAGCAAGTCGCGTTAGGGTTAGCGACCTGGTAGGACTCCTGCAGCAGCAAGCCCAACCTGCCTTGTGGCAGGCTCTGGTGAGCACCGGGAACAACTTGGAGTGCGCTCCCTGGCATGGCTTGTACCACTGCTTGCGGTGGTCTAGAGTACCCACTACTCCTGCCATTACAGTGAGACCTGACCATGGATCCCACCAAGGTGCCTTTGCGAAACGTCTCTGACCTCACCACCATTGTGGCCCAGCAGTCGCAGCAGATCACGCAATAGGTGCAACAGCTCAACCAGCTATCCGCTATGATACAGTAACTCATCTCTGCTCAGCAACAGCCGCCTCCTGTGGCTCCCTCTACGTTGTTGGCTCCTGCGGTGTCCGTCGGCCCCAAGCTACGGATGTCTGTGATGGGTTGCAGGGGCTTCATCATCCAGTGATCCCTTCATGTGGTACTGATGGCCAGTCATTTTCCTACCGAAAGGTCTAAATTGTCTTTCGTGGTCAGTCTTCTTTGTGGGAAAGCCCTGGCATGGGCTATGCCTCTCCGGGACAGAGATGATCCTGTCACGGCCAATCTCGCTACATTCCAATGTTTTTGAGGAACCGGCCCAGGCCTCCTCCGCTGAGACTGCTCTATTAAACCTACGCCAAGCGATCTCCTCTGCCGGAGACTCTGCACCCTGGCCTCAGAATTGCCTTGGAACAACGCAGCCCTTTGTGCTACATTTAAAAAAGGGCCTATCCAGCAGAGTAAAGGATGTACTTGCAGCACGGAACCCTCCATCTTCTTTGAGTGATCTTATTCTCCTGGTCACCGGCATTGACATGTGTTTTTCTGAGGACAGGAGGAGCTCTGTCACGAATACGAACCAGTCCAGTCACGTCGTCTACCCCGCCTTGCTCCGGTTTTTCAGAGGTCTCCACTGCTGCTCTCAGATTTCCAGTGTGAAACTTATAAAAGTGAATAGAGCCCACCTGACCTAGCATGAATGATCCCAACGACAAGAGGAGAATCTGTGCCTCTACTGTGCCAGTCTTGAGCACTACCGCAGAGACTGCCTGAAACGTCCGGGAAACTCACCTACATTACGTGGGAGAGTCATCCCTAGGTGTGAATTGTTTCTCTCCATGGATGATGATGCCGGTGCAGTTCTTGACCAGTTCTGGACTCTTATTTCAGGCTACTGCGTACCTGGACTCCAGATCAGCCGGGAATTTCATTAACGCCTCCCTAGTGACTAAGTATCGCCTCCTGATTAGTGTTGAGCGATTGCGTATGTCTATCGAGAATCGTATCGATAGTACCGTAGCCCGTGTATCCGCTAACGAAAAGGTTTTCGATAGTGAACAATCGATTATTCACCGATGACCATAAAAGTCTCTGGAGAGCAAACAACACCTTCCTTATTTGCACCCAAACAAGGCTGGAGAAAGCTGAAATAAAACAATCCACAACATCAAATGGATACGTTCTACATCTAGGCAACACACTTAGGTTATAAAAGTCGACAGAAAAAAAAGTCACAGTACCCATTTAGCTATCCCTTTCTTGTACCACATCCTGACCCTTTAAACCTGCATCACCCACAAATTACAAAAGTGACAGCAAGGTCAGTATGATTTGAACCATCATGTTTACTTTTAACTGGACATTGAATATCCCAAGCCTGGAACTGCAGCATGAGCCCAAACCTACATGACCCCCACATTTTAAAAAGTGCCGTAAAAAGGATCTTTCCCACCATATAAGTGTTCACTGGGACAATGTACTATACCTGTCCTGGCCACAGCATGAGCCCCAAACCTGCATGACCCACACATTTAAAAAGTGCCAGGAAAAGTAGTCTTCAACCCCCAATATTAAGTCTCCACTGGACCATTGACTATACCTGTCCTGGGCCACATCATGAGCCCCCAAACCTCATTACTACCACATTTTAAAAATGGCCGGACAAAGGAGTCTTTTTCAACCACCATTTTATTTCAACTGAACATTGACTATACCGTCCCTGGGCCACAGCATACCCCAAACCTGCATGAACCCCCACATTTATAAAAGCTGCCGGAAAAAAGGAGTCTTCTCAACCACCATTTAGTTTCACTGCCATTGAACTATACCTTCCTGGCCCAGCATGGCCCCAAACCGCATGACCCCCACATTTAAAAGTGCCGGAAAAAAGATCTTTCAACCACCATTTTAGTTTCACTGACATTGACTTATACATCATTGGGCCACAGCATGAGCCCAAAACCTGCCATGACCCCCACATTTAAAAAAGTGCCGGAAAAAGGAGTCGTTTCACCACCATTATAGTTTCACTGGACATTGACTAACCTGACCTGGGCCACAGGCATTAGCCCCCAAACCTGCATGACCCCCACATTTAAAAAGTGCCACCCCCGCAAAAAAGGAGTCCTTCAACCACCATTTTAGTTGAACTGGACAATTGACTATACCTGTCCTGGGGCCACGAGCATGAAGCCCCCAAACCTGCTGACCCCCACATTTAAAATAGTGGCCGGAAAAGGAGTCTTTCAACCACCATTTTCTAGTTTCATCAACGTTGACATTGACTATACCTGTCATGGCCACAGCATGAGCCCAAACCTGCATGACCCCCACATTTAAAAAGTGCCTGAAAAAGGAGTCTTTCAACACCATTTTAGTTTCACTGACATTGACTATACCCTGTCCCTGTGCCACATCAAGAACCCAAAACCTCATGACCCCACATAATAAAAAGTTTGCCGTGAAAAAGGAGTCCTTTCATTCAACCACCATTTTAAGTTGAACTGGACATTTACTATACCTGTCCTTGCCACAAGCATGATCCCACAAACCTGCATGACACTCCGCACATGTTAAAAAAGTGCCAGAAAAAGGAGTCTTTCAACCACCATTTAGTTTTCACTGGACATTGACTAAACTGTCCTGGGGCCACAGCATGAGCCCCACACCTGCATGACCCCCACATTTAAAAAGTGCCTGGAAAAAGTAGTCTTTCAACCACCATTATAGTTGAACTGGACATTGACTATAACTGTCCTTGGCCACAGCATGACCCATTGCCGGAGTTACAGTGGGGTGCGGTGAAAGCCCAGGAGGGGCGTCCGTCCATCTATTCCCTAACGCAGGTTAAAATGCCCTGAGACGCAGCAACGAAAACTGTCCGAGCTGCAGCCGCTAGCGTAATCTTCATAGGTTATGAACACCCGCCTACCCTCATACACAGACCCATACCTGTTGTACTCCGCATGCCCCTCACGTATAATAGTGGACCAATTAAATCTTCACATGGAAATACAGGTGGATACCGCTCCAGTTACAACCCCGTTCCCGGCCCAATATACACTAGTGCATTCTATTTCACATTTAACTCAAACTTGACATGAGAAATGGTCCTCGATACTTTGTTCTCTGTCGTGCGACCATACTCCAATCCTCCAGAATACACCTCATCAGGTCAAGTTTTCCTGTACCTCCCTTGTACAATTCAGAGGAATTTTTTTACAGCTATTTTGACATGCAAGTATTTTAGTACATTAATTCCTAGAAAACACATTTTTAATATGGAGTGGAATCCCACCATGTCTTTGTTTCTCTTTTTAAAATTGTTATTAAATGGGTTGTCTCAATACAGGGATTGATAGCTATTTATAAAGATCTTGAAAAAACATGTCATTGCAATATTGTGGTCCAGTAACAGGTCGCTAGCCTATTCCTGTTTCTGACAGCACCATCACCCTTGCCACTCCTTGACAATTGAGAAGAACAAATTCCCTGTTAAAACAACATTTTTTATAGAATAGGACCTGTAGTATAGCTCAATGTCACATGCCAAAAAATGCCCCCAAAAATACAAAGCATTACCTTGAACACTTTGACAACTTGTGATAACAAATGTCTGTTAGCAACCAACATTTTTTTGTTATAATAGACCATGTATTATTGCGCACTTTACAAAGACATGACCCCCAAAAAATTATAAAAAATGACATCTCAGCTCTCTCAGCCACTGATAAAAATTGTTATGGAGAATGCCACTTAAAGCACATTTCTGTTACAAAGGACCATGATATTGCTGTATCTTCAAAGCTACAAGGACCCCCAAAAAAAATATAATTATGACTTCTCAGCCACTATTAAAAATTGTGAGGGAGAAATGCCCTAAGACGCCACATTTCTGTTCACAAAGGACATAATTATAGCGTGTATCTCACATGCAACATGACCCCAAAAAATTATAAATATGACTTCCACAGACTATTAAAAATTGTGAGGAGAAATTCCCATAGAACCACATTTCTGTTCTCAAAGGACCATAATTATAGCTGTATCTCACAGCAACATGAACCCCAAAAATTATAAATATACTTCTCATGACACTATTAAAAATTGTGAGGGAGAAATGCCACTTAGAAGTCACAGATCAGTTCCAAAGGACCTGATTATTGCCTGTAACTCTCAGCAACATGAACCTCAAACCATTGACAAATGCGAAAACGTCTTAGATAAAGTAGTAAAATGGAATACGGTGTTGTCATGAAACCTTGCAGTCTTTTACAGTCTCCTCACAAGCAAAACCATCATCAAAATGAACTGTTGGGAAAAGAGAATAAAAATTTGCAGTAAGAAATGATCATTTTAAAAAAAAGTTTTCACAGAGGACCCATTTCTGTTGAAAAGAATGGGAAGTAAGACCTGGCAACTAATCGGTGACCTCGGCAATTGGGGCCAACAACATATCTGAGATCCATGCTGATTCATCTTTATGAAAGACCAAACGATCCACAATTTACTGTGGTAAAGCCGATGCTTTTGTCTTGTATGACTCCTCCAGCTGGCTGAAGGTTCCGCTCAGATATGACCTTGGCTGCTGTGCAGGACAAACACCTCATATGGCGTGACGATCCAGTCTCGTGCCCATTCGACCATTTGTATACCCTATAAGTCTATTGGGTCCGGAACACATGCAAAACATCGTGTTGTAGACGCAGATAGTCGTGCACCATGACTTAAGCTGATTCTCTGTGAGTTGATGTGTGCCGCTGCAATTTGCATGCGTTCGGTGAGGTGGTAAACAAAGATTGCCAGAGGTCACGCCATTAGGCTTCTGCAACCTTGCCTGCTTGCTGCCTGCAGCTACTCCTACTTGGCACCTCTAACTGCGTCACCCTCGCTGATGTTGTTCCACCGTGACATTTGGGGAACGTGAATGCAGACGCAACAGATTGGTCTCCTGTTGATCAATCAGCAAGGTCTCCAATTTTCCTGCATTTTACTCTCTATTTGGGTGGTTGGAAAGAAAGTGCTGATTTTGTTTTGTACCGGATCCAGGAGGGTGGGCCACCCAGTAACTGTTGTCATATTTGATGGCCTAAATGCGAGATCATTTGGAGGAAATGGACGGCATCCCAAGCACTCATGTGAGAGTGGAGCCTTGATTTCCCAGTCCTCAGGGTCGAGGGGCACTAGCAAACTGATCTTCCACATCTTCCTCCTCCGCCTCGAATTCGCCGCCAACCTCTTTCCAAGGCAGGGACGGCGTAAACATCGGTGTCTAGGAATAAACCTCCTCCTCCTCCTCCGCTCCCGTCCGGCACAGCTTCAACACAGCCATACTTTGCCTAGAGAATGACACCCAGAGAGCTGATGCGCCACCTTGCACTAGCTCTGGAGACCCCGAACACTGCCGAAATGAGGAAGACCGATAAATTGTGTAAACTGTCGGGCCTTTGGATTTGGGACGGAGAGCAAAGGGCTCCGTTTCCGCAACTGTTCCGTCTCCTCCTCCGTCGCTGGCGGGACCCTGTTGTTTCAGAGTGCCAACTATCGTTTCCAAACTATAGATCACCACAATGCTCATGCTGACAAGGTCATTGTCCGTATGACCATTTTTGGTGGCTTCTTCAAAACCTGGCAAGGATGGTGCAGAGCTCTTTTCGCACCTGCCGCCACTCTCGGTGCTCAACACCCCGAGTCCTTAACCGCTGCTTGTCAGGCCAATGAGTCACTCGTACTGCGAATGGCATTGCGGCTGCTGCCACAATCGCTGGGAGCATGTGTAGGGTGGAATTCCCAGCGTGTTGCCACGTCAACATGAGAGCGGTTGACGGGGAGGCCGAGCTGACGCTGCAACACAGCCAGAGCGGACAAAGCGGGTGCGAACGCGGAAGTGCGAACTCAGACCTCTAGCCTTCTCAGCAGGCAGTCCAGACCCGTGTAGCTCCTTAGAAAGTACTGGACGACAAGGTTCATGACATGTGGCCCCAGGCAAGGGATGTGCTCCAGCCCTACCGATTCTTAAGGGCGGACAGCAGAGTTTCGCCCGTTATCGCACACCGACCTTGCCTGGCACACTGGTTCTTGTCACCCAGCCAGCGCTCGGTCTCGTTGCTTAAGCGCGTCCACAGCTCCTGACCTGTGTGTGGACTGTCCCTCCAAGGCAGATTAAATTTCAACACGCCTGGTGGTCTCTGGTCACGTAGATGCCACCAGAGGACCTTGGTGGAAAGAGCCCTGCACCTCCCTGCGGTTTGAAGAGCGTGCCGCCGAGCCTGAAGCCACCGTCACCCCCAGAGACATCCACCCAGCTCACCCAGTGAGCTGTCACGAGAGATAAGCGGCCTTGGCCGGCTTACTAGTCCATGTGTCGGTGGTGAGATGGTGACTTTTCCGTACACAGATGCAGACACGCGCTTGAAATTTAGATGAAACTGCTGGCCATGGCAGGGAACGGCTTTTCTGGCAAAGAAATGCCCTGCTCGGCATCTGGTATTAGGGGCAAGCGAGGGCCATGACGTGGCGGAACCCATCTGTGTCCACCAGACGGAAAGGGCAACATTTCAAGGCCAAATATCCTGGCAATGCCGACAATTCAGGCTTTTGGCTTTGGGATGGTTTGGGTTTAAAGTGTTTCTCTGCACCCCAAACCTGAAAACCAGAAGCTGGCCTGCTAGACTGGCCGCTGTACGGCGTTCAGGTTGTCAAAACCTGGCGAAGGAGAAGGGTATGATGTTCCTCTGGTGGTGCATGTGGTACCCGGGCGACGGTGGAGCTTAAGCGGATGCTGATTCCCTGATCATGGGGTGACTCTGAGTAGAACATGGCAGCTTAGGACCGCTAGGTGTGGGCGGAGGAGGCGGATACAGAGGTGTGACATGTGGTTTGGTAGGCCCGGCGACGGTCAGGCCTTTTTTGGCCAAGTGTTCCCTCCATTTCAACTCATGCATTCATATTCAGCTGCATGTTGACTAGACAGAGTTGTGGTGGTGGTTTAACCACTTAAGGTATCTTGCCTCTACTTATGCCGTTTACCGCAAAGGTGCATATGACATCGCTAGGTGAATCAGAAGCTTGCTCAAAGAAGGCCCAGGCTTGATAGGTCCCTGGACTCTTTTGCCGGCGATAAGCGAGGAGCGGGGTTTGCGCTGACGGTTGCTGGCGGAACTCATAATCATCGTACTCCTGCGCCGCCCTCGTCCTTTTGTGTGGGCGGGAACCCGTATTTGACGGACTACCGCCATCGTCCTTCCTCCTCGTCCACTGATGAAGCCTCGCAATGCACATTCTGCAGAAAGAAAACCAGGATGGATCCGCAATGTCCGTCCATCGATCATCATCATCAACACAGTGACTATGGTCCCGTCCTGACTTTCTGCATCCAGAAGCTGCGGGCTACAAGCAAGGGCACTGCAAGGCGTTGCGACTCAGCCCGGATTTTTGCCGCGATTTGACCCGGCTTCCTTTCACCTCCTCTGAATGGCATCAGTTACTGGCGTCAGAGCAGAGAAATCATCCTTTTTGCCTCTTGATCTTTTAACATGCCTTCTCTGACCCCAACCGGCATAATTGTCCCAAAGAGGGACTTCAGAAAATGATTATCCACTAGTGGTGGGTACACGAGGTTGAACATTTTGGGTCTGCTTCATGTTGGACCAGATGCCTGATGATGGCTAGAGACGAACATTTGTGGCCCGTCGACTGCGAGGACGAGAGGTAAGACTGCTAGATGCATGTTGCATAAACCACCTGAAGGACAGGATTGGCGACGATGTTCGATCCTTTAGATTCACAGGGCCCTGACCCAAGCGATGACTGTTCTTACGGTCCTGCAACTGACTATCCGCTTGCATGCATGTTTGTCGCCAGCACTGAAAGGAGCAGCCTTCACTCGTACCTCTACCTCCCATGTGCTAACCCCCCTCTTTGCTCCGCATACCACCTGCATTTCCGCTCCATGATTCATAAAATATAAAAATTTGATGAAGGTTAGGTGAATAGATATTTTGGAAAGTCTCTTATTAAAAGACAGCAAATCACAGCTATTCCACCTCAAATCCCTCTAATCCAAAACAAAATTGCCTGGATTCAAATTAACTGCAAGTGTCTATCACAAAATCTGGACTGTGCCAAAAAGTCCAAAAAACACGTATCTGTTTGATGTTTTGATATAATCAAACTGTATTTTTTGCAACCTGTCAATTCACCTGGGTGAATATAAGAATTGCTGTTTTAAGATTTTAACGTAGATTCTGCGTCCAATGAACAGTGCTGGGTGCGCAAAAGTCAAAAAACACGTAACAGTTAATTTTTGATATAATAAACAGTATTATTTTTGGCAACCTTCCAATTCACCTGTGGTGAATATAAGAATTGCTGTTTTAAGATTTACGTAGATGCTGCGTCATACCAGTGCTGTGTGCGTCAAAAGTTCCCCAAAAACACTTAACTGTTATGTTTTGATATAATAAACGGGTATTTTTTTGCCAAGCCTTTCAATTCACCTGTGGTTAATAAGAATTGCTGTTTAAGATTTACGTAGATGCTGCGTCAATGACAGTGCAGGGAGCGCAAAAGTCCAAAAACACGTAACTGTTATGTTTTATATAAAATAAACTGTATTTTTTGCACCTTTTCAATTCACCTGTGGTGAATATAGAATTGCTGTTTAAGATTTACGTTAGATGCTGCTCAATGAAACAGTGCTGGGTGCGCAAAAGTTCTAAAAACACGTAACTGTTCTGTTTTGATATAATCAACTGTATTTTTGCTACCTTTCAATTTCACCTTGGTGAATAATAGAATTGCTGTTTTAAGATTTACGAGAAGCCTGCTTCATGAACAGAGCTGGGTGCGCAAAAAGTCAAAAAACACGTACAGTTATGTTTTGATATAATAAACCTGTATTTTTTTGCACCTTTCCAAATTCACGCTGTGGTGGAATATAGAATAGCTGTTTTAAAAAGATATTACGTAGATGCAGCGTCAATGAACATTGCTCGGGTGCACAAAAGTCAAAAACACGTAACTGTTATGTTTTTGATATAAAAAACTGTATTTTTTTGCAACCTTTCAATTTCACACTGGAAGTGAATATAGAATTGCTGTTTTAAGATTTACGTAGAATCTTTGCGTCAATGAACAGTGCAGGGTGCGCGAAAAGTCAAAAAACACGTAACTTGTGATGTTTCATACCATAACACACACGTATTTTTGGCAACAAACAACCTGTGCGACTACAAATTGCTGTTTGTTAATTTAATGCACAGGTGGGATATATCAACAGTCACAGGTGTATGGGTAAAATTTGAACACCTAACTGAAATGTATACTGATAATAAAAAGTGAGTTTTCAGCTAACAAAGAGACCCTCATTTTACTTTAGAAATTAAGTTTATCCAATATAAGTTCAGGCTGCCCAATATCCATGAAATATTTCAATAGCAAAAACTGTTAATAATAAAGATATTCCACTACAATTGTCTACACTAAGTCTTGTGAACTTTATCCAGTGTTCTTTATAGATATAGCTTGTCCTGTGTTCGCCCGCTTGGAGCCCCCTCCCCCCCCCCGCCCCACCGTGCCGTGATTTACGTGTGAGATTTCTGCTTTAAAATTCTCTAGTCTAACTACATAAAATGTTCGAAATCCTAATCTAACTAAATGTTGGAAGATCAAGCTAATAGTAATGTTTCCTGTGCAGAATAGACTAATTTCCTGACTGTTTTGGCCACAGGCAAGAGCGCCAGGTCCCTATCCCTATGAGACGCTGAGAGCACACTGAGGCTGAACAGTAAACGCTGTTCTATGTAAACGATGTCATGTGATTTTTCCAGGCCATCGCAACATACGACATCCCAGTCCATGACCTCGCACACTCTTCTCACCTGCTCTATTCTGTAATCTGATTTGCTGGCCGCCAAAATACAGGAAGCGCCGAAAAAGGCCGATCTTAAAAGATGATGCACAGATTTTAAACCTTAATAACGCATGACTGGAAATTTCGATACCCACCATAAAAATCCTGGCCGTTTTCAAACTTTGTCTATAAAAAATTCGCTCAACTACTACTCCTGATGGTCCACGTGGATAAACCTCTGGTGATCTCCTCTGTCAGTGGGGAACACATATTTTTGTATGGAACACATATACCTTCATGTTGGAGTGCTACACGAGGAAAAAATTACATTCTACATGTTACCCTGTTCTTCCTCAGCAATTCTTCTGGGACTTCCGTGGCTGCAGCGCCATGCCCCTATGCTTAATTGGAAGACGAGCGAAGACACCCGCTGGGGTCAAGACTGCTAGTCTCGCTATCTTGTAGCACCTCACCCGGTGCACCCCACTTCTCCACTGATGCCTCTCAAGCCTCTGCCACATCTGCCTGCTGCATATCAGGACTTTGCTGATGGTTTCTCGGAGAAGCAGGCTGAGACCCTTCTACCTCATTGTTCCCAAGACTGTCCGATAGACCTGCTTCCCGTCAGTTCTATCCGCTGTCGGTGCCAGAGACTCTGGCCATGCTGCCCAACATACAAGAGAACCTACAGAAGGGGTTTATCCGCAAGTCCTGCTTTCCTGCTGGAGCTGGGTTTTTCTTCATAGAGAAAAAGGATGGATCCCTACGTTCCTGTATAGACTATCGTGGCCTCAACAAGATAACAATGAAAAACCGCTATCCTTTGCCGTTAATTACGGAACACTTGTTTTTTTGGGAACCCAGCCCCCCCCCCTCCCGGCTGGAGCAAAATTTTCTCTCTCTAAACTGACAATGGCGGGAGGCTCCCGTACAATCTCATCCAATACTGTGACGTATGAATTGAAGACGGCCTTCATCACCTTGAATGGGCACTTTTAGTAACTGGTGATGCCCCTCCGACTGTGCAATGCCCCGGCGGTCTTCCAGGATTTCGTCAACGATATATTCCAGGATCTTCTATATACCTGTGTGGTCATTTACCTGGACAATATCCTGCTTTTCTCGCCCGACCCAGTGTCCCATCGGATCCATGTGCGCCAGGTACTGAGGTGGCTACGCAGTAGCCTCTTGTACGCCAAGCTGGAAAAATGTTTCTTACACCAGACCAGTCTTCCCATTTCTTGCTTACATTATCTCAGACAAGGGCTTACAGATGGACCCCGTAAAGTTGTCAGCCGACTTACAGTGGCCGCGACCTGTTGGTTTATGGGCCATACAACAGTTTCTGGGTTTCACCAATGACTACCAGCAATTTATTCCACATTCTTCAATGCTGGTGGCTCCTATTGTGGAGCTCACCAAAAAGAATGGCAACCCGAAACTATGGCCTCCCGGGGCCAAAGAAGCCTTTTCTAAAGTAAAGTTGACCTTCGCCTCTGCACCTGTTCTTTCCTGACCTGAAACCGAGAGACCTTTTACCTTAGAGGTTGATGCCAGTAGTGAAGCATCTATATGTTTCGTCAAACTGTCAAGTGACAGGGGCCCCGCCCCTTTTTCAGTTGATTACCCCGCCACACTGGGGCGTTACCCCCACCCCTTTTCACGCCCATCAAACACATCCCACTCTTCCGGAGGAAGTGATTGAGTTTTCCACCCTATTTCCGCCTCCAATAACCCGCCCACTTCCGAAGAAAATTATTATTATCCCACCCCTTTTCATTATCCATCAGCCACTTCCTTGCAAAGTGTGGTATTTTATCAATGCCCACTTCCGCCCCCCATTGAAACAGCGACGATATGTTTTGTCACCCTGCCTTAACCAAGCCATCAAACCCTAACCGCTCCTCCACCCCACATTCCAACACACCCCATTTCCCCACCCCCTCCCAATGACTTTTTCTGGCATTTTTAACTAGATACTAATATGACTATACATAGAGGCGTCTGTTATGAGACCCCGATGCTAACTATGATACTAACATAGCTGCGCATAGTATGACCTGTATGTGACCTCCAAAGCTACAACCCTCAATCAACCCAGAAAAACCACATTGCTGTGTACCCTAGGGGCATATGTTATGGGACCCCCCTGATGCTAACCAACGGCTACTAACATCGCTGTACCTATGTGGCGACCCCCGATGCTACTCCCCTCAGTTTATCCCAAAAGCCTCACAGATAAGTGAGTGGCAGCAGCCCAGACATTCAAAACATTCACGCTAACATTTTATACTTTTAGTCTGCCTTCCGTACCGGAAAGGTACATTGTTGAAGCGCTCCTGAATCCACCCATACTGGATAGAGACATTCCGCCACAAAATGGAACTGAACATCCGATGTAGCATAACGAGCATAGTTCCGTGTGTGATGGGCCCGGATAAAACGAGTGCAGAGGACTTGGTGCTATGTATGAACATGTCAGAATTAGGATGGATGTGGACTATAACACTGTGCGAGATGAGTTGTTTGAATAGCACTTTGAATCCAGCCCCCTACCTCCTCCCTCCCCTTTTCCCCAATTTAACTAGCACAGGCATCCTCAAACTGCGGCCCTCCAGCTGTTGGGAAACTACAATTCCCATCATTCCCACTGATAATCGTATTATAAAATGCATGATGGGAGTTGTAGTTTCCCAACAGCTGGAGGGCTGCAGTTTGAGGATGCCTGAACTAGCATTTGATTTTCCCAGGATATTCTTAATTTATCTAAAAGTTCCCATTCTTAATTTGTCTAAAAGGAATAAAAATCACCACCAACGACCTTTGCAAAGTTTAATTGTATATTTATTGAACATTTCAATAGTATACAACAAGTGATATTTTGTTTCAAAGTAGACACCTGGTCTACTTCAATGATTTTATTACAGAACTTATACAATACAATCAGGTATTCTTTACAATGTTAGCCAATCAGAATATAAATAAATAAGGTGTTGGGTCTTTTCAATGAGTTGATACACAAATTATACATTGGCATCAGGTATTCTTATCCCAGGGACATGTGTTGCAGCGATAACCACGCCTATGCAGGTATAAAATCTGGAATCTTGTTAATTCAAAGCATGATTTAAGAACACGGCGACTGGCCCAGTAGGGCAAAACAGCCTCAAACATATAAATTCTTATACAAGCCATGGGGCACTTTTAACACTATATTTTAACCAAGCAAAACTGGTTTATTTTTCACAGGATGCACAAACAATTGTGGTACAAAGTGTATGCGAACTGACTTTCACAAGGAGGCTCAAACAATGGAATATTGTGAATCATGGCTTTCACTGAGTTTTTCTAAAACAAGTTAACCAAGAATATATGATTAAAGAACTTTAAAAAAGTATAACTGTTTTTATATCACTAATTACATAAGGTTGCAACAAAGCGCTTGCTTATAAATACAACATGATCGGTGTTCTGATTTAATGTGAACATCTTGTTTCTCACAAACACTTCAACAAAATGATCATTTCTTTTTAAAATCATTTGCAAAGAAAATGTAATATTCTTTTTTATAAGACATTCCCTTATCTATATTGTAAGCATGAAAATACCGTAATGACCACCTACAGATCTTGTTGTGTCTTGTAGTTGATTGTCTTTGAAAACTAATAAGTCTAACAATTTAAATTTTAAAAATGTAAAAATTCATTTGGAAAATATCTCTGCAGACGTGAGAACCCATAGCTGGTCAAAAAATATTACATCCTTATCAATACAAGAGTATAATTAATAATCCAGTTACTCCTTTTTGTTGGCTTTGTCCGTGTTTACAATGTAATGCAGCCGGTTTTTGAACCACATTATTTTTTTGGTAGAAAATCACATGGGAATATTCCAGCAAATATAGCAAATACATGGGTTATCATAGGGTTTGTTTCAAAAGGATTGTAATGCTCCAGGTTAATCAATTCAGTTAAAGTCATACGGACTTCTCTTCGATATTAATTTGAGAATATTTGAATTGAGGAGCATATATCACCAGATCCCCAGTATGTGGAGTGGATCTGCAAACCGTATCTCCGCATCGTAGATTACCGGTTTTAATTATGAGAAAAATGACAACCCGTTTCCTTGGTCTGGTGAATAAATCAAACCCTAAATAAGTAAAACCTACATAAATTCATCACGGTCTATTGACATGCCGTTATCCGATTTTTTGTTTTTCCCGATATATGTACAGAGAGCGACATACTCTCTGATAGCTAATCACCATCAAAATCAGGTTGAAATGGTCCTTGCAGTATCCTGCTGAAGCCCCATCGCAGATACAAAGCTCTCGCATGATTTATGGCATATATGATGAAGCATAGGGGATTTTTATCATAATTGCCACTAAACTCCTCATTATCCCCAAAACCTAGTATTATTGATTTTAAGATTGGTCCCAGGCATTGATTTTCATGATTTGTGATTCTGGTACCTTCGGGAGTCTGTATCTTTCAAGCATGCTCGATCAAGTGCATATTTTGGCTGTGTTGTTAGAAGGTGCTTGACTGTGCCGATTCGACAAGCTGGTGAAATCTGTAATACTCTTTTTACATAGAGAGAAGCCTGTAAATCTGCACTTTAAAAAGCTCATGTTCAGCAGACATCAACAAAAGGTATCTTTATTCGTGGACAGTTTGATCTTAAGAAACAGGCCCATTCAGTATAAGCTTTGGTGATTAAATATAATCTTCAAAACATCGGGCCAAAAGTTCTATAGGCCTAAGCGGACTTGTTGCCACGGTCTCTTTTAGATAATACCTTAATTGTTGCAGCAAGAGTCCTTCATGATGGAGCCGGACCTGTATCTTTATAGAACAAGCCAGCTGAAATTGCGATGACAATGTTTGAGGGCAGTAATTTTCAAATGGTTTTCATGTACGGGACTCTGTAACTGTAAAGAATATCTATTGTGAAATAAGGCTATGGCTCCCAAAGTAACTGTCCACTTGATTAAAAGCGTGGCTATAGGTAAGTATAATTGAAGCCTCAGGAGGCACACCATCAGCACAGCGGGTGTTTATCTGATTTAACGATAGGCAGTTAAACAGTATAAGAGGGTTTTATTTATATCATAATATAATCTCCGCTCCATATATAAAAAATTCAAGAGGCACAATGTCTTTGACAAAAGCTGCAATATGGCAGGACTTCTATAAAGAGAGATTTTTTGATGCTTGTCCTTGGTTTTAGGGATGTCAATAATAACCAGTTCAGATTTGGTACATTCTAATAGATCTCATCATGTATTAATGCCATGGTCTTTCATAGGAAGATGTCAGTCAGCAGCGCGTCTCACCACCATCTGGACCAACGTCGTCTTTTACGAACAATGTTTTTATTATCAATGAACCATCGGTTGGCACAGTATTTGAGCTGTCTTTTTCTTTACGTGTATTGTTTGCAACATAAACAATCCTGAGGCCATTCTGTCATGCGTGTCTTTTGAGCCTGTCTCATGAAAACTGATGAGACCTTGTATGGCATCATTAGCCAATGATTTTGACTGCTTCTTTACATGCGGTGTTGCTATTTCCTATACCTTTTTCTAAAAGATAGGTACAGCTCTTCAAAAATATCCCTAAAAAGTCAGCAAAACCAGCGCCATACATGTATTCATCACCGAAAACCTCCAAACCATGTCCTGCATTGAGCCACATAGTACGGGCATAAACAGAGGCTCCCCATTAACACTCATTGGGACAGAAATTTTAGCGGTCAGTCCTCTGGGTGGTCTAAAGATATTAATCGTACATTGCACTTTCCATACTTGAATTTAACTGGCATCCCTTGTCCAGATGAAATTTCAATTGTAATAGATCAAAGTGGTGTTTTTCATAGCGGTATATAATCCGATGTTATACTGCCGTGTGACAATCTCATTGTTTTTACCGGCGCAAACCAACGATACTCAAACGCTCAGTACATAACTGTCACCCTCCAGTTATGCTGAAATTAGTCTTTTTACACAAATTAAAGTGAATAAAAACTTATTTTATATCATGATAAAGAAGCTTCTTTCTCTCAGGGAAAATTATTATCCACAAACCTATCGACATAAGCGAGCATACCTTTCTCCTAAAATATTAGACAGCTTTGGTGACCAAGTGCGAATTGAATTGTTGTGCATGTCAGCTAGGAAAATAGACCTTACTGACTTCATCATATCGCAGCTTAAACCTTCGCATCGTTAGCTTCAGTTAATCAATTCGCTCTTAATTGTCTTTTTATCAGTTATCATTAATGGTGAATAAAACCCAGCCTGTCACATAATAATCCTTTAACACATCGCCTTGTTTACCGATAAAAAACTTTACTCAAAATGTTCGAAAGGTATTCATCAAACCATGTGCCGGGGGATACTGAATTTTCAGTCAGTGCCACTTCTGAAAGGTCCCGAAAGATGAACATGTTTTGCTAATTTGGTGGTATAAGTTGAAAACTTTATTTCAGGTTAAATTTTGTTGATGAGGTCATGTACTAGGCAGCGTTATATAAAAAGCACCGTCCTCCATTTTATACAGACGTCAATTGACTTTCTGATATCCAGCTGTTACATTTTGTAGGGTATCCTCTCCACTTTACGAAATAAAAAGTTTTACCCCGTGACTGTCTTTTTTTCATTATTTTTTCTATCCTATAGACACGATTCTCATCCAGAGGTACTTTTTGTATTTCCTCCTTGTAAAATGAGCCCTCTATAGGTTCACCTTTCAAATCAACAATTTTGTATAACGGCTTTTGAAATTTTGTGTTGATGTTGTCGATGATAAAAATTTCATCTGTGTAACTCTGTTAATAGCCTTTACTAAAAGTTCCTTTATAGCGTGAAATTCTTACATGGTCACCGATTTTAAAAGTCGATTTGCTATGCTTAAAATTCCTGTTTTTTCTATAAATATGTTTCCATATTCTTAAAGAGTTAGTTTTTGTCACATCCACAGGTCTGCAACCAATTGTAGTGTGGTAATTATGATTGTAACTATATACTAGGTCAGCTAAAATATTAATATATCGAAAAGTGTTATGTTTTGTGAGATAACGCCACATTCTCGATTTTAATGTACGATTAAAGTGCTCCACCAAGGCAGCTTTCACAGTGTTTGTAGTAAAAAATTGCTGTATATTGTGGGCATTACAAAGTCTCTTCATTGCATTATTCATAAATTCTCGGCCACGGTCTGTTTGCAATTTTTGTGGAACTCGGTGGTCATTTTTTAAAATCAGATCAAAGGCTCTGGCAACTGTTTTACCTGTCTTGTCTTTTAAACCGACTGCGATGATAGTTAAGCCACGCCAGGGAGCAGAGTCTAAGTAGCCCCCGGTTTTCACCAGAGCCTGCCGCAAAGTGGGATGGACTTGCTGCGGCGTGAGGCTAACAGGTCGCTACCCCTGACGTGACTTGCTTGCGATGGCGGCCGGGGTACTGCGTGGTACAGAATCGGAATCCAAAGGCATAGTCGGGGACAGGCAGAAGGTCAGGGCAGGCGGCAGAGGTTCGTGGTCAGAGACGGGCAGACGGTCAGGGCAGGCGGCAAACAGGCAAGGTCAGGGAACGTAGCGGAACGGACTGCCACACGGGTAATCAGACAGGACTTTCCAACACTCTTAACTAGGCAACGCACACCAACAATCTGGCAGAGAGTGCTGGGGGTGTATTCCTTATATAGGACCAGCGGCCGGCAATTGACCGAATTACCGGCGCACTGGCCCTTTAAATCCAGACCAGCCGTCGCGCGCGCCATAGGCAGCGGGTGTGCGCGCGGCGGCCGGGACAGGCAGGAGCAGCGTACACCCACTCGGGTGGCAGGGGGATGGTCGCGGGTAGCCGCGGCACCCGCGCCGGACCCCATGACAGTACCCCCCTCCCTTAGGTCTCCCCCTCTTTTTTCAGAACTTAGAGAGGAGGTCAGGCGACAGATTGGCCTCAGGTTCCCACTAACGCTCCTCTGGCCCGAACCCCTTCCAATCTATAAGAAAGAACCACTTCCCCCTCACTGTTCTTTCCGCCAGCACCTCCTTGACCTCAAAGATGTCATCAGAGTTGGCAACAGGAGAAGGCGAGACAGATCCGTTCGGGATATGCAGAGTGGGAGGCAAGCAGAGCTTGTAGGACACTGGGTTTAGTTGCTGGAGCACCACAAAAGGACCCAAATACTTAGGGCCTAACTTGTAACTGGGCACCTTGAAGCGAATGTACTTGGTAGATAACCAAACCCTATCACCCGGCTTAAATATGGGCGGAGGTTTCCGATACCTGTCAGACTGGGCCTTGGTGCGAGCGGAGGCCCGTAAAAGGGCCTTTTCGTGGACTTGCCAAAAGTGCCTTGATGCCCCCTACTTGGGCCAATCTACGGCAGGACGTGAGACAGAATAGCCAGAGGGAGAGGCGGCGGGATGTATCCGAAATACAACAAAAAAGGGAGAGGCTCCAGCAGACTCTGAGTCTAAGGAATTATACCAAAATTCTGCCCAGGGGAGGAGATCAGACCAGTTATCCTGAAGGGCAGACACAAAATGACGTAAATAGGTACCTAAAACTTTGGGTTTACCCCCCTCTACCTGCCCATTGGTATGATGGTGATATACAGACGAGAAGTCCACTGAACCTTCAACTGAGCACACAGAGCCCGCCAAAATTTTGACACAAACTGGACCCCTCTATCCGAGACAATATGCAATGGGAGCCCATGTAGCCGAAAAATGTGGTGGAAAAAAAGTTTCTGGGGCCAGCTGGGGGCAGAGGGTAACCCAGGCAGGGAACAAAGTGAGCCATCTTGAAAATCTATCAGTCACTACCCAGATGTCCGTGTTTCCAGAGGATGCCGGGAGTCAGTAACAAAACCCCCAGGGCAAAAAGGGACCAAGGTCTTTCGGGCACCGGGAGAGGCTGAACAGACCCCGGGTCGAACAGGGACTTTTTTAGGGCACAGGAGGACAGGCCGGGAAAAAGCTCAAACGTCCTGACGAGAGTGGGCCACCAATATAGCTTTAAATAAATTGTAAAACTTGTGCCCCCAGGATGCCCGCTGTTCAGGGGAATGTCCCCATTTAAGGATTCGGGGCCCGCAGGCGGGACTGACGTGGGTCTTCCCAGAGGGTAATGTTGAAGACCCATTCAGGGGGAAATTATTTTTCGGGAGAGGCGGCTCGGGCCCACAGTGTCCGGGGATCTAGGGGGGGGCGCCCGCCTGACTTCTTTTTCAGCGGGCCGAAAGTGAAGGGGGAAATTTTTAAAGGGGGCGAAGAAGCGACCACCAGGCTTGCCAAGGATTCAATCGCGAGAAATTTGGGGAGATACATGAATTTTTGTGATCGGTAAGATCCAACATACCCCCCCAAAAAAACCCTTTTTTAGGAAATTTTTATGGAGTAGTTAGATCAGTTTTTGATTATTTGGGAGGAGTGAATCTTGGAAAAGAAACCACAATACACAATCCCCCAGGGAGGATTTTTGAAAAAGGGACAACCCCGGCACCTACTAGGAGGCGCCCCCTTCTAGGACAAAGGGACGCGTGGGTCCGGGCAGACAGAACTGGAGCTGAAGCGAATGCTGCTTTAAGACATTAAAGGCTTCTTGGGCTTCGGGGGGCCGATTTGGGGTTACTTTCTTCATTTGGGGGCACCAGGGGGGCCCACCACCAGGAGAATTGGGGGTGAACTGCCTGAATATTTGCAACCCCCAAGAACGCGGGCCCGGGAACCCCACCTCAAAAGGCCACTGAAGGACCGCTGAAACTTGGGGGATCCATCGGGAGCCCTTTTATCTAAACATTTTACCCAAAAGGTGCAGCGAGGTGTTTTAAAACAGGCATTTCGCCAGTTTTGGAAAACGCTGGGTGCGGAGATCGAGCCCCTGGGGACGTGGTGGCATGAGTGTCAAGATCTGAGAAAGATTAAAATTCTCCAGCATTGATGCAGACAAAGGCGCGGAAGATCTCGTTTACGAAGTTCGGGAAACACGCCGGAGCTTGCAGAGGCTGAATGGCATACAAATATTGAAGTGGCCATCCGGGTATTAAAACCCTCTTCCATTCGTCGCCTTCCCCCAACGAATCAAATTAAGCTCCCCCTAATCCAACTTGGGAAAAAAAATTCGCACGTGGGCGATCAAACAGTTCCGAGATCAAAGCAAGGGGGACGAATTTTTTTTTGGTGTTTTTTTTTTGTCCCAAAAATCGTAAGGGGCCGGGGAGTTCCACTTTCTTTTCGACAAAAAAAGAAACCGGCCCCCCAGCGAAGAGGACTTACGAAAAAGCCTTTACGGGGATTCTCCTGAATATACTCCCCCACACGCCTTGGTTTTCCGGGGCAGAAAAAAAAGTAACCCTGCCCCGGGAGGAGTAGTACCGGGTTGCAGGTCAATAGGACAGTCGAACGGCCGGTGCCGAGGAAGAGTTTTGACCTGTCTTTCGGAAAAGACGTCGGCTAAATCCTGGTAAGGAGTTGGCAGACCTGGCAGAGGCTTCGTAGGCTTTATAGAGGCGGAACGTAGAGCAGGAGGGAATACAGAGAGGCATCGCGAGTGGCACACGGGCCCCCAACGGACAATTTCGCCAGTGTTCCAGTCCAGAGTCGGAGAATGCTCTTGCAACCAAGGAAGGCCCAGGAGGATTTCAGAAGAGAAGCGAGGCAGAACGAGAAGTTTCCGAGTCTCTTTGTGTAGTGCGCCTATCTGCAAGGTGAGAGGCGCAGTGCAGAACCGAACAGCATCCTTGAGGCATTCGCCACTGACAGAGGAGACGAACATGGGTTTCTGCAGAGGGGTCACCGGGAGACGAAACTTGGATACCAGCGCGTGGCTGATAAAATTTCCAGCGGACCCCGAATCAAGGAGGGCGGTGGCTTGGAAGGTGCTGTCCGGCGAAATTCCACAGAGTACGGGAATCAACTTGCCATTTGTGAATCAATATTTGACACAATGACCTTGTTTCTTACAAACATTTTTCTTGCTGGCTTATGCAATGTATAAACATCTTGCTGAGTTAGCCATTGACGGACATCTTCTCTTTTAATTCCATGCTTTTTAACTGCTTTAAATAGATTTTCAATGCCTCCAAAAGAACCCGGCATTTTAGGATTGTACTACTGTCTTCATCTTATTTTCTATGAGCTACCTGGTGTCATAATTGTATAGTTGATATAAACTCTCCTACCTGTATACTCAATAAATGGCTGCAGTATAATCTTATTATTAACTGACAGAGAAGCTGCATATGTACCCTCTTTAAAAGGTCTGTCAAACAAGTGATACAGACTTATCAGAACTATATTAAAAAAATTTAATGCGATCCAAACAGTCATACGCATAGACTGTAAACATCTGATTATGACTAGCTATATAAGCAGAGGTCTCTCCTTAGTCCTTAGTAGCAGTCATCAGGAGACACCTGTTGTGTGATCATCTACCAACGTTGACCAAGAGTTGTGTGAAAGTTCCACCAGACAATTTATTTCTGAAAAGTAAGTTGATTCTATATTATTCTGTTAACATTCTATTCAAAATATAACCCTCATTTGCTTTTAACATATTATTTAATGTACATGTGTAAATCAAATGAATAAAAATGTGTTTATATATTGTAATATAATTTCTGTATTATTAGATGGCTCATCAGAATGATAATGAATATACAGCAGCAACTGAAATTACCGATTCTGAACTAGGTAAGTTGTATTTACAGTTCACTCTTTTTTATAAGTTCAGAACTGTTCTTATTTTAAATTTTTTCATCTATCTTTTCTCTTGTTAAAGCAGAGATATTTCGAATTTGACTTTAATGAGACCCCCTTTACCGCCACCGGAAATGCATTGCTAAAAACTAAAGATGGCCATGACATATTACAAACGGCTATGAGCAGTAAGTTTTATACAAGTTGACTTTTAGCATTTTCATATGTAGAAAAAATATGTATTTTTTATTTATTTTATTTATTTATTTATTTATTTTTGCACAGTCGCAGAAATGTGTAATGAGGAAGCCAGAAGCCAGAAAGACAGATCCATTTCCAATGCTAAAAAAAACTCTTAAAAAGTCAGGCACCACCCAGATGACTAAAAAAGGTAAAAAAATAAAAAAAAAGACTTAAAATTATTCTGTGTTTTAAGCATAAAGTTTAATATTACTATTATTATTTATATGCATCTGTTTGTTTACAGAGCAAAAATTAACTAAGTCGCAGAAAGTTAACTTTAAAGACAATTTACCAACCAACACACCGCAAAATATTTGTAAATTATCATCTAATATGTCCCAAGAAGCAGGCCCTAGTCGTGTGACTCAATCATGTGAGTAGTGTATATATATAGAGTTGTACAATTTGTAGAATATATATAATCTGTGAACTCTGTATTACAACATCTAAATTTTGCTTTTTAGCCACAAGTGAAAATCAAAAATTTGCAGGAAGATTGTCAAAAAGTAACCCACCATCCCAAGAAAACAAGAACCTATTAGTAAATAGCAGCAACACCTTGACAATTTTTCAACAGCCAAATGGTTCTGTAAGATCTACACCTTTATATTTATTGTGATGCGAGTGAAAATAATGTCATGTTAGTCGACACAAGCAGAAAGCGTAAACTTCTTTCACCACCTGTAAAGAACATCACGACTGTGTGGGAAATACACTCAAATAAAGCTGCAAAATTTACTCTACAACCACAGGACTGTGAAGTGAATGAAAATGCTACTCAATCAGCTGCGGTAAGCCGCAAATTTTTTAAATCCAAACAATATACGGGTTTGTCATAAAATACACAGGCAAGATGTGAATATATCAGGTACATCTTGTTCTGTTAGTTGTGTTCCCCAGAGTCTTAACTATTGTCAATGGCCAAAAGAGACAATGGAGACGTTAATTAGAATGGGTGGTGAAAATGTACGTATTTCTACTGCCTTCAATTTTTTTGCACATATTATGAGGCGGTATGCAGAATTATATTCTAGTCTACCTGATCAAACAAAAATTTCAGATGTAAACACTCTAGATCTGTTGTAGCAAAATGCTATCAAAGCAGTTAAAGTATTAGAAATCAATTCAGAGGCCCCTTTATGACTAGACATGGTCGGTAGTGGGTTGAAGAAATTATACAAATCTCCCACCTTTAATAGATCAAGGGTTATAAAACGAGCTATAAAAATGCTGGTGAAATCAAAGCGGTCACTAGCCTCCCGAAAACAGAGAGGTAATCACAGCAGCACATTAAATGATGTAGACACTCCAGAAGAACAAAATCTGCAAAACTTTCCAGCACGTTGTGCAGCGGCTGAGAAGGCTGAATCTGTTGATAATTAAGTCATTTTACACCATTTTTTTTATCGAGAAAGATTACTCAATAATTTTAATGTGGTTCAATATGTTGATCACTTTAGGTTTGTGAATCTGGATAGTCTACATTCAGTTGTTGCTGCTGTAGATGCTATACATGAAGCCATACAATCTTTACTTGACAGAGTCATTGGGGGCATTGAACCTCCTGATTTTGTTCAGTTAAGACTTGAAAGTGGTCAGACTTTAAACCCTGTGTTCTCGACAAAGCAGTCCCGTGATGATTTTAATGCTGAAACATTTTTAAGTGCCGTAGCCCATGCTCTTCAGAGTAATGCAGAATGTCTAGCAGGTGATTGTCTAAAACTGGTAGTTACTAGTGTTAAGGGAATTATATCGACAAGTTGTAAACGGCACAAATTTTTATGTTGATCGAAATTTTTAGATCATGCAATAATTTAGGTTAAAATCTGTGCATCATCTATTAATATTGCGCCATTTTCGGCGCTTCCTGTCATTTTGGCGGCCAGCAAATCAGCTTACAGAATAGAGCAGGGTGAGAAGTGTGTGCGACTCTTGACTGGGATGTGTATGGTTGCGATTGGCAGGAATAATCCACATGACCTCCGTTTTACAAAAACAAAACGTTTCCTGTTTAGGCCTCAGTGTCCTCTCAGCGTTCTCAGATCAGAAGTACGTGCGCTCTGCTTGTGTCCAAACAGTCTAGCGAAATTATTCTATTTTCTTCCACGAGAAAGCTCTACCTGTAGCTGTGATCTTACAACTAATTTAGATTAGAGATTGGAAGATTTTATGTAGTTAGTTAGAGAATTTTAAAAGGAGCACTACCCTGTAAAGTCACGGGGAGAGGAGGGAGGCCCTCGCGGGCGAACACAGACAAGCTCTATAGAATAATAACTGGATAAAGTTCACCAAGACTAAGTGTAGACATTGCACTGCAATAGCTTTATTATTAAACAGTTATCTATTGAAAATATTTCCTGAAATGGGCAGGCCCTGAACTTATAATTAGGAATACACATTTTTTCTAGTAACTCAGGTCTCTTTGTTAGGTGCAAAACTCCCACTTTTATTATCAGTAAAACATTTCAGATAGGTGTTCTTTTTCAATTTTGCCCAATTCCAGCTTTGTTGAATAGCCACCTTGTAGTTAAATTAGAATCCATCAATTATGTAGTCAGTCACAGGTGGATCAGGTGCCCAAAATACCTTTATTATCAGAATACATTACAGATACGTGTTTTTTCACTTAGGCGCAGGCCAGCTTTGTTGATAGATCTACTTTGCAGTTAAATTGAATACAGCAATTTTGTAGTCACCACAGGTGAATTTGATAGTGCCAAAAAAAAAAAAAAAATTTTACCTTTAATTATCCGAAATACATTACAGATTACGTGTTTTTTCACTTTGGTGGCGCACTACAACAGCTTTGTTCATTAGCACCTTGCACTTAAATTGTCAATACAGCAAATTTTGTAGTCACAAGGTGAATGATAGGTTCCAAAAAAAACCTTTGTATTATCCGAATAACATTACAGATACGTGTTTTTTCCACTTTGGTCGCACTACAGCTTTGTACTCATTGAGGCACCTTGCACTTAAAGTGAATACAGCAATTTTGTAGTCACCACAGGGTGAATGATAGGTCCAAAAAATACCTTTTATTATCCGAATACATTTCAGATACGAACGTGTTTTTTCACTTTGGCGCAGGCAGCTTTGATGATAGTCGCTACTTGTAGTTAAATGTGAATAAGCAATTTTGTAGTCACCACAGGGTTAATTGAAAGTCCAAAAATACCTTTATTATCCGAATAGATTTCAGATATTACGTGTTTTTTCACTTTGCGCAGGCCGCTTTGTTGATAGATCTACTTTGTCAGTTAAATGTGAATACAGCAATTTTGTATTCACCACCGGTGAATTGAAAGGTGGGCCACAAATACCTTTTAAATATCCGGTATACATATCAGACAGGGTGTTTTTTTCACTTTTGTCAGTCAAGCTTTGTTGATAGATCACTTTGTAGTTAACTTTGAATCCCACAGATTTTGTTTTGATTTGAGGGATATTGAGAATAGCTGTTTGTGGGGAAAAATTTGCCGTCTTTTAATAAGAGACTTTCCCAAAACTCTTCCATACCTTCTCAAATTTTATAATTTCTGAACATGGTAGCATGCCAGGCGGATCGTCTTTGCAGGACCGTCAGGCCTTCATCGGCGTCAGAGGGCCCGTGAATTCTCTGTAACGAACCGCGTCGCCAATCTGTCCTTCAGTGGTTAATGCAACCTGCATCCAGCAGTCTTACCTCCTCGTCCTCCCAGACACGGCCACAAATTTCGTCATCAGCATCATCAGCATCCGTCCAACATGAAGCAGCTCAAATGTCAAATCGTGATAAATCCATTTTCTGAAGACCTCTTTGAAGACAAAATGGGGGCGGTTGGGGTTCGAGAAGGCATGTTAGAAAGATCAAGATGCCAAAGAGGATATTTTCATCTGCTCTGACGCCCAGTTACTGATGCCATCAGAGAGGAGAAGGAAGCCGGTCAATCGCAAAAATCCAGGCGTCGGCAACGCCTTGCAGTCCTCTGCTTGTTAGCCCGCACTCCTGGATGCAGAATGTCAGACGACGAAGTCACCTGTGTTGATGATGATTGATGACGACATTGCGGATCCAACATGGTCTTTTCAGATAATTTGCTTGCGAGCGCTTCATCACTGGACGAGGAGGAAGACGATGGGGGTAGTCAGTACGGGTTCCCGCCTCAAAAAGGGAGAGGGCGTCGCAGAATTCCGCTGATATGTTTCCGCCAGCCAACAGTCATCGGCAAACCCCGCTCCTCACTTATCCCGTCAAAAAGGTCCAGGACCTCTCAAGCCTGGGCTTTCTATTGAGCAAGCCTCTGATTCACCCAGCGATGTCATATGCCGCCTTTGCCGTAATCGCATAAGTAGAGGCAAGAACCTAGTGGGTTTAACCACCAACCACATGTTCTAGTCACATGCAGCGAAATGCATGAGTTGAAATTGGGAGAGCAACACTTGGCCAAAAAAGGCCAGGCCGACCGCCGGGCTCCAACCACTGTCACACCCTCTTCATCCCCCTCCCTCCTCCGCCCCCCACCAAGCGTTCCTCAGTCGCCCATGTCTCTCAAAGCCATGATCTGGGATCAGCCCTCAGCTTCAGGCCTCTACCGGTCGCCCGAGTATCACCATCACCACCAGAGACCCCATCCTACCAACCCCCCTTCTCCTTCTGCCAGTTTGATGACCTGCACGCCGTACAGCGGCCGTCTAAGCAGCCACCTTCGTGTCTTCCAGGTTTGGGAGCAAAAGAAAAACTTTAAACCACAAACCATCCCAAAGCCAAAAGCCTGAATGTCGGCATTGCCAGGCTTTTGGCCTTGGAAATGTTGCCTTTTCCGACTGGTGACACCAGATAGTTTCTGCCACGCTCATGGCCCTTGCCTCCCCCAATAGCTAAAAAGCCGAGCAGGCATTTCTTTCTTGCAGAACAAGGCCGTTCCTCCTCCCTTGCCCTGGCCAGCCACGTTCCATCTAAAATTTCAAGCGCGTTGTCGTGCATCTGAGGCCGGAAAAGTCCAGTCTTACCACCGACACATGGACTAGTAACACGGCCACGCCGCTATATTCTCTGTGACAGCTCACTGGTGAGCTGGGTGGATGTCTCTGGGGGTGACGTGCTCTCCAGGCTAGGCGCATGCTCTTCAAAAAACCCGCAGGGATTGTGCAGGGAACATTCCCCCCAATGGTCCTCTGGTGCATCACGTGCCCAGAAGAAACCAGGCCGTGTTTGAAATTAATCTGTCTGGGAGACCGTCCACACACAGGTCAGGAGTCTGTGTGACGGCTCTCCGCAACGAGACCGAGCGCTGCTGGGTGCCAAGAACCCTTGGTGCCAGCAAGGTGGTTGGTGCGATAACGTGCGAAATCCTGCTGGCCGCCCTTAAGATCGGTAGGCTTGGAGCACATCCCTTACTTGCCTGGCACATGTCATGAACCTAGTCGTCCCGAGAAATTTCTAAAGAGCTACCCGGGTCCTGGACTTCCTTCTTGAGGAATGTCTCTAAGTCAAAGTTCGCTACTTCCTCCTTTCGTACCCTGCTTCGTCCCTGCCAGGCCGCGTTGGCAGCGTCATCGTCGCCTCCCCGTCAACCGTCTCATTGTTGACGTGGCAACAACGCTGGAATTCCACCCTCTCACATGCTCCAGCGATTGTGTCAGCAAGCGCAATGCCATTACGCAGTACGAGAGGTGACACATGGCCTGACAGCAGCGGTGCGGACCTCGGGTGTTGACCTCACCGAGAGTGGAGGCAGGTTGAAGAGCACTGCACCATCCTTTGCCAGTTTCGAAGAAGCCACGCAAAATGGTCAGTGCGGACAATGCCCTTGTCAGCATGAGCAATTGTGGTGATCTTGTTCAGGAACGATCATGGACACTCTGAAACAACAGTCTCGCCAGTAGCGACGGAGGAGGAGACTGGTACACAGATGCCGTGACACGGATCCTTTCTCTCCATCAATCCACGAGGCCCGACAGTGTCTCAATTTTATCGGTCTTCATTAGCATGTTCGGGTCCAGGGCTATGCAAGGCAGCGCATCAGCTCTCAGGTGCATCATCTCAGCAATTCAGGGCTTTGTTAGAAGCTGTGCCGGAGAAGCGGAGGAGGAGGGAAGGAGGAGGAGGTAATTCCTAGACACCGATGATACCGACGTCCCTGCCTTGGAAAGAGGTTTGGCGGCGAATTTGAGGCAGGAGGAGGTAAGATGCAGGAAGATCAGTTTGCTAGTGCCCCTCAACCCAAGGCTTGGGAAATCAAGGCTCCCATCTCTCCACATGATTGCTTGGGATTGCTCCATTTCCTCCAACGTGACCATCGCATTAAGGCAATCAAAATGAACAACATTTACTGGGTGGCCACCCCTCCTGGATCCGGTACAAAACAAAAACTCAGCACTTTCCTTCACCCACCCAAATATAGATAAAATCGAGGAAATGGAGACCATTGCTAATTGATCAACTGAAACATCTGTTGCGGTCCTGCTTCACGTTCCCCATATGTCCACGGTGGAACAACATCAGCGTCGTGACAGCGAGTAGAGTGCCAAGTAAGCCGAAGCAGCAGCAGCAGGCAAGGTGGCAGAAAGCCTAATTGGTGACCATCTGGCAACTTTATTTTTACCACATCACCAACGCATGCAATGCAGGCACACTCCAAACACACAGAGACCAGCTTAAAGAATCTTTGGGGCACGACTTCGGGGTTCCCCAACACCAATGTTTTTGTATGTTTTCCGGGCCCAAAAGATTCTGGGTATCCCAAAAAGGACGAAAAGGGCCCCCCCTTGGGTCGCAAACCCCCTAGAGGTGTTTTTCCTGCCCCGCAGCCACGTCATATCTGAGCGGACCTTCAGCACGCTTTGGGGATCCTTTTAAAAAAACGGGATCCCGGGTTTCCACAGTAATGTGGATGTTTTTACCCTTTTTATCAAGATGAATCAGGCATGGATCTTGATGATGGTGGCCCCCAATTTCCGATAACCCTTTTTTCCCCTTATTTTCCCTTCCCCTTCCAAAAAAATTCCCTTTTTAAAAAAAAAGAAAATTGGTTTTTTTTCCTCTTTTAAATTTAATTTTTTTTTTAAATTGGGTTTTAAATTTCCTTTTCTCCAATTTGGCGTTAATTTTTTGGCTTTTTTAATAATTTTATGGTCCTTTGGAACAAAAAATGTGGCTTTTTTAAATGGCAAATTTTTCCATCACAATTTTTTTAAAAGTGGCGAGAATCATATTTAAATTTTTTTGGGTCAGTTGCGTGAGATTAAAAGCAATAAAACAATTTGGCCCCTTTTGGGAAAAGAAATTTGGCTTTTTAAATGGCTTTTTTCCCCCTAAAATTTTTTAAAATGGCCCAGGGAAGGGGCATAAATTTTTAATTTTTTGGGGGCATGTGTTTTTGAGAAAAACAGGCCCAAAAATTTTAAAAATTTTTTAATTTGGGCCCTTTTGGAAACTTTTAAATTTTTTGGGGGTTTTTGGGGGAACATTTCTCCTCCTTTTAAAAAATTTTTTAAAAAGTTTTTTCTTACTTTTAAAGGGAAGGGCATTTTTTTAAAAATTTTTGGGGGCATTTTTTGAAATGCAGCAAAACACAGGTCCATTATAAAAAAAATGTTTCTTCTCTAACAGACATTTGTTCTTCCAATTGTCAACAGCGGCTTCAAGGGTCATGCTTTGAATTTTTGGTGGTCATTTTGCTGTGACATGGCACTAATAACTAAAAACAGGTCCATTATAATAACTATGTTGGTTTTTCTTACAGACATTTGTTCTTCACACTTGCCCAAAGTGGCTCTAGGGTCATAGCTTTGAATTTTTGGGGGCATTTTGCTGTGACTATAGCAGCTAGACTACAGGTCCTGATTTGTAAAAAAATGTTGTTTCTCAACAGACATTTGTTCTTCACATTTGTCCAAGAGTGGCTCTAGGGTGATGGTGCTGTCAGAAACAGGAATAGTTAGGACACTGTTAATGGTCACATATTGCCAAAATGACTTGTTTTTGCAAGATCTTTAACATAGTTATCAATCCCTGTATTTAGACAACCCATTTAATACAATAAAAAAGAGAAACATAGACATGTGGATTTCCATTCTATTTTAAAAATGGTTTTTCTAGAATAAACTACTAAAAAATTGCAATGTACAAAATAGCTGCTAAAAAATTCCCCTCTGAATTGTACAAGGGAGAGTACCAGGAACAACTGACCAGAATGTTAGTTATTCAGAGGACATGGAGTATGGAGCATGGATAGAGAACAAAGTAACATGAGACATTTTCCTCCACACGTTGAGTAAAATGAGAAAAAGAATGCCAAGGAAAAAGGCACCTGGGTGGAACAGGAGCGTTAAACCACCATATTTCCATTGAAGCTCAAGTTTGGCCGCATTCATACGAGGGGCAAGCCGCTACCCAGGTCAGGGACAGTATATGTCCCAGTGAAACTAAAATGGTGGTTGAAAAGACTTCCCTTTTTTTCCGGCACTTTTAATCTGGGGTCATGCAAGTTTGGGGCTCATGCTGTGGCCCAGCGACAGGATGAGTCTACTTTCCCAGTGCACCAAAAATGTGGTTGAAAGACTCCTTTTCTGGCACTTTTTAATCTGGGGGTCCAATGCAGGTTTGGGGCTATATGCTGTGCCCGAGGACAGGTATAGTCTTGTCCAGTGAAACTAAAAGGTTGGTTGAAAACTTCCCTTTTCTGGCACTTTTTATCTGGGGTCATGCAGTGTTGGGCTCATGCCAGTGGCTCAGACAGGGATAGTCTCATTCCAGTTAAACTTAAATGGTTGGTTGAAAGACTTTCTTTTTCTGGCACTTTTATAATCTGGGGGTCATGCAGTTTGGGGCTTCATGCTGTGGCCCAGGACAGGTAATAGTCAATGTCCAATGAAACTAAAAAGGATGGTTGAGAAAGACTCCTTTTTCTTTCCGGCACTGTTTAATCTGTGTCATGCATGGTTTGGGGCTCGGCTGTGCTCAGACAGGGATAGTCTAAGTCCAGTGAAACTAAAATGGTGGTTGAATAGACTTCTGTTATTCGGCACTTTTAAATCTTGGGGGTTTATGCAGGTTTGGGCTCATGCTGTGGCCCCGAGGTCAGTAAAGTCCAATTCCAGGAAATTAAAATGGTGGTTGAAAGACTTCCTTTTTTCCGGCACTTTTTAACTGGGTCATCAGGTTTGGGGCTTTGCTTTGCCCATAACATGTATATATCAATGTCCAGTTCAAGTAACATGATGGTTTCAAATCATACTGCTGCCTTCTACACTTTTTTTAATTTGTTGGTGATTCAGTTTAAGGGTCTGCTGTGGTACAAGACAGAGATTAGTGAATGGTTGTGATTTTTTTTTCTAGTGATGCATCCATGCTTTTATAACCTGACTGTTGTGGAATTAATTCCCAGCTTCTCCAGCCCTGTTGGGTGTAAGAATGAAGGTGTTGTTGCTCCCCATAACTTTAAGGTCGGCGTCATCTATCATCGACCATCGAATATCTTGTCGATGATGGCCGACTATCGACCATGTAATCGCTCAACACTAGTAGTTACTATAATCAGGAATAGGAGAGGCGGTGTACAGCGACACTTAAAATCTATAGCTTATAGCCAGATCATTAAACAGAAAAAGCAGTGGTTGTATGACTTTAACAATTATGACTCAAATTTTGTGCCTGGCTGCTAGCCTTCATGCCCTGATAGATGAATCGGATCTCTCTGATGCTGTTTTATTGTCTCGTGCTAAACAGTTACACGCTGATTTGTCTATACCGGACAACCAGTTAGTGAGTTTCAGTGATATTGCAGCTTTTGAAGAATACTTAGATATCACCATTAAAATTTTGTATTACAGTCAGGGTTATTGGCGTTATTTTCACACAGGTCAATTAGTGACAGGTAAAATTGTATATATTTTGCATCATGATAACCATTACTATGGCATCAAAAATATAAAAGGATTTATCGGAGCATGTTACTTCTGTGAAAAATGTAGTTCGGTGTTTCACCACAAAAATAATCATTCATGTCACTATTTTTGTAGAGCTTGTCAAAGAGATGATTGTGTGGAAAGTGAAGGCACGCAGCCACACTGCTCTTTTTGTCGTGTTTTTTGTCGCTCGGCTAGATGTTTAGAGCTCCACAATCAAATAGCTCTTGATAATGCTGTTTTCTGTAGACTGAAAACATTTTGTGATCATTGTAATCGATTTGTGCACAATGATGTGAGGAAAAGCAAAAGGGTAGCGGCTTGCGCTGTAACATATGCCGTGTTCATCTGCATGACTTTGATGATCATTTTTGTTACATGCAAAGTCAGGTACCCAAGGCCAAGTCTGATTTTTATATTTTTTATGATTTTGAATGTATGCAGGAGACATGTCGCCACATACCAAACTATATTTATGCCACAACATTATACGGGCAATCATCCTGGGAGTTTGAGGGTAAAACGTGCACACACGACTTTGTTCAGTTCTTTACATCTGGAAAATTTACAGGTTATACTTTTATAGCCCACAATGCAGGCAGATATGACTGCTACTTTCTTGTTCAAGATCTGATTAATGAAAAGTTGCAGGTCAAAATGATCACTCAAGGAGGTAAACTATTATGTGTGACATTACCTGACTTGAAAATGAGGTTCATAGACTCGTTGAATTTCATACCCATGAAGCTCAGTAAATTCCCACAAGCTATGGGGTTTTCAGGATCAAAAGGTTACTTTCCACACTTTTTTAATACTGAACAAAACCAAAACTATGTGGGACCTTTACAAACTGCTGAATATTACGGTGTAGACTATATGATGCCTAGTGAGAACAAAGAGGTCACAGAGTGGCACGAGGAACAAAAAAAGCAGCTCTTTTGATTTAAAGTCAGAAGTAAAATCATACTGCAGACAAGATGTTGCAGTTTTAAGACAGGCATGTGCACGATACAGAGATTGTGTTATGGAGCTGACAAAGAAAAATGTCTTGAAATACTGTAAGCGCCTAAAGAAAAACATTGTGGTGACCATGTGTGTTGCTCCTTTTCAGCTCATCACCCTGGCTTCTGTATGCATGGCAAGTTAACCTTTAAGTTTCTTCCAAAATAGTTCCCTTTCCCCCTTAATCCCAGATGCCCTTTATGGTGGTAGAACTAATGCCATCAAGCTTTATCACAAACAGGCGGAAGGAGAGACAATAAACTACTATGATTTTACAAGTCTGTATCCATTTGTCAACAATGGGTATAGGGCATCCTTGTATTATTTATGAAAATTTTGGTTACATTAAAAAATACTTTGGTATTGCCAGAGTTAAGGTCTACCCTCCAAGAGATTTGTTTTTTCCACTCCTCCCAATGAAAATTAACAACAAATTTATTTCACTTTGCTACACCTGCTCTGTAAATTCCCTTACAGATCCTTGCAGCCACAGTGAAGAACAGCGATCTCTGACAGGTACATGGTGTATGATAGAAATAGAGGTGGCTTTGGAAAAGGGGTATAGGATTGAACAAATCTATGAGATCTGGCACTTTCCCAACACTTCAGATGATCTCTTTGCACCATACATTAAAATGCATCTAAGAGATAAACAGGAGGCCTCAGGATACCCGAGCTGGTGCACGGATGAAGTCAAGAAAAAACAATACATTGACTCCTTTCTTGAAAAAGAAGGTGTCCAATTACGGGCTGAACACATAAGTGTGAATCCTGCAAAAAGACAAATCTCCAAACTTTTCTTAAATTCCTTATGGGGAAAGTTTGTGCAGAGATCTAATTTACCGTGTACCAGCATCGTGAGTGATCCTGATCAGCTTTTTCAGTATGCCTTTTTTTGCCTACTAAAAAAATTCAGAGTAAATTTTCATTGATGATGAAACAGCGAGTGTTAACTGGAAGTATACAAGGAACATCACACAGTTAACAAAAATACCCAACATTTTAAAAGCTTGTTTTACAACAGCCTAAGCCCGACTTGACTGTACTTCTGCTGGACAGACTGCAAGAAGGTGTCTATAATTATAAGATTCAGTCATTTTTGGGGCACCGAGAGGGTGATGGAATCCACCTTTAGGTGATTATTTGGGGAATTAACCAGTGAAATACCTGATGGTACGTACATAACTGAGTTTGTATCAGCAGGCCCCAAAACATATGGCTATAAGCTCAACACAGGTAAAACAGTCCTAAAAGTAAAAGAATAAACACTAATGATGCTAACACTCAATTATTAATTTTTACAACCTAAAAATCTGGTTTTTGATTACACCCATAATTCGTCTTCTGAAGCCCAGAAATCTATCATTGTAGAGCAACCTGGCATAGTGAGAAACAAGCGACGCTGGCATATTGAAACGAGACCTCTTCGACGTACCCAAGAAGTGTGTTTATACAAAGAGACTCTTATTAGACGATTATACATCGCTCCCTTATGGCTATTAGTTTGGTCAGCATGGGGCACACGGCTACAGCACCCTTTTCATGTATTTTAGCAGGGTCCATCTAACTCTGGGAAAAAGGGTTTTTTTATTAAAACAATTATTACATAATGCCTCTACACATTTATCACACAAACCCCGATAATATTGTTTGTTTTATGCATGCTGGCAAAAATTGTATGATGATCTGTCTTGTTCTTTTCCTAACAAACAAGTTTGTTGAAGGTCTCCAAAAAACATTATCGATTTATGACTTATTTCCCCCCTACAAGGTCAATTTGACTGTTGTTGATGACCTTATGGACAGGGCTTGTGAAAACAATGAAATAGAAAAAGCCTTTACAAAATATGTTCATCACAGGAATCTAAGTATCTTTTATTTGGTACAAAACATATTTTGTCAGGGTAAAAAAAGTAGAACAATAAATTTAACCCCTTAACGACCCTGGACGTATGAGTACGTCCCAGGGCCGCTAAGGGGCTTTGCAGGGGGATCGCTCCGTGAACCCCCCGCACAGCCGGCGGGTGTTAACGGCTGATCACCGCTAACACCTGGCAGTAACAGCTCCGGCTGGTGGCTCCGCCCCCTGGCACTGTTTAACCTGTCAGACACCGCGGCAAAGATGGCCCCGGCGTCTGACTGAATGAACGGCACTGATCGTTAAGGTCATCGCAAACAGCGCAGCTATGCTGCCCGATCCGACGACCGGACCCCGGTGGTTTGGGGACCCTGTGAAGGCTCCCGTCACTTACTTTCCCCCGGGTTTTCCCCCCTTCCGGGCCCTAGATAGAAAATGGGGAAACCGCCATCCTTTGTACACCCTAATGCATTGCCTATGCAATGCTTAGGCTTATTTCAACACCCCCCTAGGGGCAAGCACCCTAGGGGGACTAAAAGTTACGTAAAAAAAAAAAAAAAATTTTAAAGTACAAAAAAAAAAATATTA